>JABFPM010002050.1:0-17836 GCA_022817325.1 Idris sp. 1 HC-2018 | reverse complement strand
AGTGACTTTCAGATATGTACTTTTCAACAGTATAGGCTTTTCTTTTTTATATGTTGAACAACATTGATTCTTGCATTCGATCTGAAAATGTCGATAAGATCTAACCTCGTTTTAAAGCAATAATTACACTTTTATAAATTTACAATGGTAAAAAAAGATAAATGAATTTTAAAAAATTGAATAATGTTAATTTGATCTGCAAAACTTTCAAATACAAGATAACACAATTAAAAGTAATAAAGAAATTGTTTTAAATTATTTTAAAGGTTGAAAACCTTAGTACATTTCAAAAAAGTACTGTAGAAATTTAATTTTTTTTAATGTACTGTTTTTAGATGTCATAAAAGTAGTAAATTTCAAATAAGAACAGAGAAAGGTTGTTTTGTTCATTTCATGTCACTATAATCAAGCAAACGGAAGGGCGTGGGCAGAAATTACAATTGGGAATTTACTTAAGGCTTAATAAAGGCTACACATTAAAGGCGCGTTACTCTGCTAGCCCATTTAGTGTGATTAGAAAGTATTGTTCATTACTGATAATAAAATAATCGATAGGAATTGAAGAGAAAAAAAAACGATTGTCGATCTTGAGCGTGACTTGGTGAATGCACGTTCAGTACGATTTCGAACTTGACGGATCATTCTTCTAAGAAGTCAATCGATAGCAAAAGTCTTTTTTTCTTTTCGAGCAAAAGTTCACTTGAAAACAATATCTTTTCTATTTGTATCAGTTTTTTTTCATTGCATTTTAAAAGCGAAATAGAAAGTTTGCTGTTAACAAGTGCAGCGTTTGATTTATTTTATACAAAGTATGTACAACTATAAAACATATCAGCAAAAAAAGAGAAGCAATAAATTTTTACAAGTATATCAAATATGATGAAAAATAAAATGTAATATTTGACATGAAAGTTTAACACCTAATTCATAAGAAAACTGATACCCGACACAAGATATATATACTGTACACACACATGTATAGGTATAGGTTTATACTGAGGATTTTTATCTAACAGAATTATGTTGTGAATGACATTTAGCAACTGAAGGCTGGATTAAGGAAATTTGTAAAAGCTGCTTGTTATTAAATAGCTCCTCTAACATTTTTTTGAGCGATTAGCAGTGGAAATAGATGTTCACCTAATTTTCTAGCAACACATTCCTAACATAAAGAGAGTTTTAAATATAGATTGAAACGCGGATAATATTAATCTCCATTAATGCGCGGATCTCATGAAAGCGCTCGATTCGAATTAATAATAATGCGCATCTTTCGGACTAAATTTATCAATTTATAAATATAACATTTGGGGTCGCGCTTATTTCGAGCGCACTTCAAACAGCCATTTAATTTTAATGACACCTTCGGCAAGAAAAAAAGTTTCCTCTCTGTTTTGCAGCCAATCTCCCTTTAATTTGTTTGTCGTGTTTTTAATTTACAATTTGAAGATGAATGCTCAAGAGTGTATTGATATGATAACAGTTTATTGATACTCAGATTATGCAGATTCTTTTATTTATTTTTGTTCAAATGAATACATTAAATTTAAACGTTGAAGTCTTTTTTTTGCCGAAAGGTATAAATGAGATTTTAATTTTCACATTATAAAAATTTACACTTTTTTTATAACATTAATAAACTTTCTTTTTGTATTACTTCAATTAAATTGTATTTTAATAAATGCCAATTCTTGTTGCAAAATGTATACGTATAATTTATAATAGTATGTAATTAACAGTATAAAAATATTGTATACATTATTGTACAAAAAATTACGAAATACACGTATGTTTTACAGCTTCGGGTGAAATGCCAAACGAGTCATCTATCTCATACGCGTTTTTAATTCCTTCCATTTAGGTGTTTTTGTATGAACAAACCATTTGACTCGTATAAATATAAACTATTGTATAGATTTACTAGTCCTATAGAATAGACATGTATTCAGATAAAATGCAACATTTGCACAATTTGTTGTTAATTTGTCTTTAGTTGTTCGATTTTTATTACCACATTTTTGTAAGAATGGTTCTTTTTTTTACTAATGTTTTTACATAGCTTCTTCAATTTCACTTGATAGGTTTAAATTGAGAAATACAATTTTTTATAATAACTTGATAAAAATGCCCAAGTTAAATAAATTAGTCATCTTGATAGTTACATATATGTAATGCAATAAAAAGAAAATATGTTCAAACTTTAGTTTTAAAACAAAAAATTAAACAACCATTTAATGGTGCAACGTCACGAATCGTCACATCATTTTTGCTTATACGTGTTGGTGTTATTGTTGTCTTTGTTTTTCCTATACTGTTGCCAGAAGTCTCTCTTTTGAATATGTTGAAAATAGAGGAAGAAACCTAGCATCAGTAAACATCTAATAGAAATTTCTAAAAAGGACTGTTTTTTTTTTCAATATATAAATCCAGTTGAGACATCAAAAAATGATAATCGAAGAAACAAGAGAATCTAAGTGAGAGTTTCCATATAAGTCCAGAAAACTTAAGAAAACGGTCTTGATTTATACAGCTATACGCATATAACGATTTTATGGTTTATCATATAAGGCCAAATTCGATCTTGCAATTTAACCCATATGATCCATAAAAGTTTTTTATTTAGATTTTGCCTCACAGAGTGTAACAAAATCTCTCCATCTGTGGACTTGTTATTCCTCTCAGTGAATTTCTATGAAACAATTTTCACCGCTAATACAATTTTTGAAAGAGTTTTGCTCGGATTTATTATTGGTCGCGGACGTTAATATCTTGTTCGTCAAGAGGCTAAAACCGCGAGACGTATTCAGCCAAGTGGTTTCGCCGACTGGAAAAAGGAGATATACCGTTCGATATGCGAGCTCGGTGTACCGTTAATTTTCGGGCCGCGATTCCATTTGTCGGGCCGCGTGGGATCCCGCGAGCCGTACATTAATACTGCTGTCACAGACACTCTGTTTATAATCATAAAGCCCCGAGAGAAGATAAATTTTGAGCGCGGAAAAAAGAATTCGGCGAGCACGTGATTAAGGCGCAAGTAACGTAGTAACGAGCCCCGGCTATATCGCCGGCCATTTATCAATGAAACGTAACAGCTCGGCCAACCCCCGCTGCACAATTATACAATTCATTATGGGCGTCTTATTTCGGCGCCCGCGTATTATGCCGCACTTTTCCGAACGCAAATTGTATGTTCCACGGTGGGAGAAAGTACGCCGATGATTATCCAATGAAAGCCGCGAAGAGTTGTTACGACTAATTGTAATTCGACGATGAGTAATGGATCTAGCCGGAGACTCAGAAAACCTGCGCTTTAATCTTGAGAATTTGTGGCTGCATATCAGAAGGCATTCTATGCTTGCACATCATTTTATGAGATGTTCATAACAGAGTTGGCAATACGTGAAATTGTGTAAGTAGAAGGGAAATTTTTTTTTCCTTTTCGAACTTGTTTTCTTAAATCAATGGGTCTTGGGAAAAAGAATTTAAGTACCGTTCAAAACGAGAATATTAATTAAACATATTTTAAAATGTTTTTGATTTAGATAAAACGCTTAAGTATGTAATTAAGTATATTTTTAGAGTTAAAATTATTATTATTTTATTATTCAATTTTGTTTTAATTTATTCTATTTTACATTTGAAATATTGTAAAAATTATTTATTAATATTACACATTATTTTCTACTTAATCAGCAAAAAACATGCTATTTCATTTCATGAAATATAAATAATATTTTGATTGATGACATATGAGTAAATCCAGAATTAACTTCTATTTAGAGCGAATAAAATAATAATTTTAAATGTTCAAGGGTGTCACCATTTAAATTTTCATAGGACCCAATTTTTTCGTCGATAAAGTCCAAGAAACAAGGGTATAATAGTCTTAAAGGTGTGCTGCAAGTTTAAAATTTTCAATTTCTTTTATTACTACAATGTTACTTATAATTGCATACTTAAAAGTGTCACCCACGTTGGTTCAATAACACCATATTTTTTCAGTCCTTCAGGATCCCCTGAACCCAAAAAGTATCCTCTTAAAGGTGTGCTTCTTAAAAAAATTTATTATTTTCGTTTCGCTCTAAATGGAAGTTAATTCTGGATTTACTCATATAATTGTCAATTAAAAAACTAATTATAATAAATATTTTTAAATGTGCAAGAATGTTTTTATGTTTAGAAACAAAGTTCACGTTTAATTATGTTGAATAGATTAAACTATCAAATGACATTTACACTAGAAAATAAAGTTATTTTAATTCCAAACTAATAGGTTCATCTAAAAGAAACAAACACTAAATAAAAGTTGAGAATCTCTCTAGCCAATCTTCAGAGTGTTTATCTGAATTTCATACAACCGAATAGCTCTGCGAGTGTTTCAATGAAATAATCTGGTGGCGATGTGAATCGAACTAAGACTATCTCAGCACGTATGAAGCGTTCGTTGTTTTGTACAATTAATGATTTCATTCATCATAACAACTTTCTTTTATATTGTTTACTTATTAGCGCAAGTGGCTATGATATATCGGCCTGCCGAATCAGATATACGCGTTGATAACACGTGCTCTCGCCGACAAAAAAAGTTCGCCTCAGGAAAATGTGCATCAAGGCTGCAATGAGTCCTTGAGATAAATGAGAATGCCATAAAAAAGCACCGCAACGCCATCTTTTTTCTCTCTTTATTTCTGTCTGCCACGATATTCGTGCATCGCTCAAATTTCAAAGTATTCATGCTTCAAAGATGATGCACTCGGGGCAACTCAACGCGGTGCTTAAATATTTTTTTTTTGGTTACAATTTTTTTATACCTTGATGACAAAAAAAAATTATTTTCTTTGATATTGTTTTTTTTCCTTTTTTACTTGGAAAGAAATTCCTTTAGATAATATCTGCTTTTTTGACGTGTAATAGTACTTTTTACAAACGTTGATTGTGAAAGTAAAATTACTTTCAATGTAAAAGAAGTGATCTTTTATCTTAAAGTTATTATACATGAAAGTTCATATTTTTTTTCTCTTATAAAACATTTTTGTATTTTTCCTTTTTGAAAATTAACATACAGTGACACCTTTTTGAATGAAAGACAAATAGCTTTTAATTTAAGTTTTTATTTTTTATGAAATGAAAAGGAAAAATCAGAAAACGAAAGTCACTAATTCAGTTTGATAAATTTATGTTTTATCAGAGAGATGCATAAATTTTATGGAAATAAGAGAAAATTGAAACTGTACGTATGTAAGGCAATACTTAAAAATTTGGGTTAATAATGTTTATTCTCAAAAAAATAAATCAATATACGAAAGTTATGACTTACAATTCAGTAATTTGTGAAAAACTTATAAATTTTGTCAAGCAGTTAATTATAAAGTAGTTGTCAAAATAAATATTTGACAACAAAAAAAGAGATTGCTTTGGCTTTCTTTAAAGAAAATGAATAATAAACAGTGCATTTCTATCTTTTAGTGACTTTTACAGCTAGATATTAAATTAATTTTAACTACACAATAAATAATCACCTAAGTAACTTATGACATAAAGATGATCTTAGGTCGTTTTAATTACTTTTCCTCGGTATTAAATTATTAATGCCATTTATTTACATCTCTCTAGGCATTATTCACTATTCATCCGAAAGGCATTACATAAGTAAATTTATTCATTAACTACACTTCGATAGTAAACTTTTCAGATTACTCGTATACGCCTTGACCTTGAGCTGCAGAGAACATCTGCGGCATAGAAAATCAAGTTCATTTTGTAGGGTTTGGTTCTTGAAAATAACAGGTTGCACCTGCCGGGAGAGAACACTCAAGAGTTCGCACACACAGATGGCGCATTTAAATGGCCAAAGAAACTTTTCCTTTTATCGACATTTTTCCAGATACTGAACATCTTCCAAGGTTATCATCAAAGGAAACTGACGTTTTAAGAGTATCTTAATTTGATACCACCTGCATCTTTAAATAGAAATTTTATGTACCCTTTTTTTACCGTCATTTTAAAATCTTCATCTTATTTTTAAACATTGACAAGGTAAAATTAACTGGTAAAAAAGGGAATTCAAAAAAAATATAATTTATGATTTCAGAGAAGAAAATTGTATGAAGGAGCAAAACACAATAAAGAGCAAAACACACGTAGACATAATCAGAAATCTATCTTCACCGGAGAATTATTATTGTCCAAATGACCGAAAAGAAGTGAGACGACAACAGATTTACTGAAATGCTCTTTGAAGGTATAATTAGCGATGGACCACCGACATACGATTGAGCACGTGGTCCTACTGAACAGGCAACAAATTTGCTAAATTTTAGGTGATCTCGGTTATTGTAGAATTTAGTACAGAATGAAGTATTAAATTATATAAGAAAGTTTTTTTCTGAAAAAAAAAATATTTTCAAAAGAGAATTGGTAATTTCTATAGTGAGTTTTACAAAAAAAGAAAAAAAAGACATATTAATCAAAAACGCGAGGATAATACTAAAGTACACAAAGAACTTGTGAGGTTGTGTTGAAATTGGGGCCTGGCTTTGGCGGCACTACTGTTTTATTTCAAACAATTTGTACGTATTTACACTGCAAATACGAGTAGAAAATCGTTACGATTTGTGTTATACGTCGATTATTATAGACGTGTGAAATTGTGAACAAGATAAAAAAAATACTATAAATAGCTGCTGACATAATTATATACCAGTATTGTTTCCTATCAAATTGGCCATCATTTCAGGACAATAATATTTTTACATAAAAATAGAATCAATCAGCAAATTCTATCTCGATTTACATTGTATCTAATTAATAAATAAGTTGTTAACAATTTCACTAATATTATGATAATGCTACAAGTTTATAAGAGCATAGACAATGATTATTTATATGTAGTTAATCTCTTATTTGGTCTTTTTTGATAATAAAATTGTTCAAATAATCTACTTTACTTCAATGGATTAAGTTTGTTCAAGCTGATTATATCCAGTTTGATTATTCTTGAATTTCGAAGACGAACTAGGTCTTAGTCGATGTAAAATTAATGATTCTAATCAGGCATGATAAATTTCTGATAAACCTCTGCATTTAGAAAATTTATATAGATACATGTTATCAACTTATCATAAGCTGTGAAACACTCAAGTGATTTTATTGAAGATTTATCGGCTTTATTGTTTTCAATTTTAAATTGTATAACATATTAACTAATTGTAATAGAAGTTAAAGTTCAGTGAGCTTAATTAGACCTCATTGAAATTTAATTATAGCTCAGACTAATTTGAATAAATGTTGTATATTTAAATTTGAATTTTGTTGTTTGCAACATTTTAACATTGCTAATATAATTTTTGTATATATCATACAAAAATATTCAAGGTAGAATTTTATTTTTAGCAATCGTGACTAATAACCGGGGTGGCGTTAACCCGGGACAGATAAAATCTTATTCGGATAATTCAAATTCACGACCGGATGATACATTATTCAATTCGTAAATCGACATGGCGCAATTTTTTTCTATATGAGAGCACGGCAAATAAGTATGGAGAATAATTTGATCACGACTTCGGATAAGATATACTACAAATCTTTGTATCCAGGAATCGCGCGATCCCGGCAAAAGTAATAATCTTTGGCCTCGAAAGTGGTTCTCGTTTGTCGCAGCCTCTTGCGCCAAGCAACCACCTGCGGTCTCGATTAATCCTTGCCAGATGTTGCATTAACGATACTTTAAATAGCAGCCCCTCTTCGGTTAGCTTATCCGACATAGAAAAGATGTCGAACTGATCACGATATCGAATATATTTTCAGCCAACGATCGTCGACTTTGTCATGAAATTAACTTTGCGTAAAGAAAACGAGTAATTGCTAAGACATTTTTTCTAAAATTTCAAAAAAAAAAAATCATTTTTATTTTCATAGACGATTCTTAATTAAGTTACATACTAAATTTGCTTTTACAAATAACAAAAAACATAGTTTTTTTTTTTAACTTGAATAATAAACTGTAAAACGTATTTTTTTCTAAGGTATTATAAATAAATTTTTGTTTAAACAAAAGTAGTCTAATATTTCCTTGCAAATTATTATAAAATTACTCAAAAAATAAATTAACTTTCAATCAACATTTCTTATAATCAAAGTCTTGAATTACGAATTAATAGAGAATGATTAAACTTTTTTAATGAATTTTTTATTATTCAGTAATTTTCATTTGTTTCGTAAAAAAAGATTGCAACAAAAACTGACGACACAGCATACACCCATATCTCATACATTTTTTTGCAGAGTTAATCGTGTTAAATCATGTGAAGATGATCGGATAATTAATCGGGTCAGTTCAACTTGTCGGATTTTCCGCATGATTTATGATCTCTTCTATTTTCGATAGACCATCTAAGATTAGGAAAGATGATTTTCGCATCGAAAGACAGCCTCTTTCTTTTTGTTTGCTTTCATTCTTTTGCTCATACCAGTTTAAAATATAAGTTGCAGATTTATTTTTCTTAACTTGTTGCACATTGATGCATGAACTTTGGATTCCTGTCAATAGCTTCATAACTTATGGTAAATTAACACTTATTCTTTTAAAGCAAAAGCGAGTCTTCGCTGTAATGAACCAAACGATATACTCTGCTTTCGACGCAAGTTATGTGTTTAAGTTGAACTTGTTAAAAGTGGTACAGTAACAACAAAAATGTGCAATAATTATCGGAAACTAGTTTTTACACGCGTTAACTTTAACTTCTACTTATAACTGCACCGCCAACTATTTACGACGAATAATATTTTTTGTATTTCATAAAACATTATATTGTGCAGCTTTTTTTAATTGGCTCGCTTGGCCACAAGAAATTTATAATATTCGCTGCAGGATAAATTTTGAATATTGTTATTGAGAGAAATTATTCAATCTAAGGTACTTTTAAATTTTAGTTATTGAAAATAAGACCTTTTCAGTGAAACTAATGGTATCAACAATTGGTTTTATCTCAAATCAGTGACATGATTGATCTAAATTCTTAATTCTAACCAATTTCGGAATTAGTAACAAACTTTGTTATTTGAAATCCTATATTTACTTTAATTAATTTGATAAGATCCTGTTTTCTTGTACAATATTTCTTTTTAAATTATTTTAATAAAATCGTGTTTAATATAAAGATTTTTTACAGAGTTATATTAGTTGTATCGTTAGTTATTATCCATTTAAATAAGTGGAAATTAATTTGTAATTAAATGATAAATAAAAATTGTTTAATTGAATGATATTAGATACGATTACTCTAGATCATTTTAGATTTTTCATTGAATAAGACACGTAAAGCAACTGATACGGCCCTGTAAATCACTCTGCATGAGGTGATTAAAGCTATTTTCCAATCATATTGAATCTTCTACCTAAGATAAGCATTAGTATAAAAGGATATCTAAATGATTTCGTTTCTTATTGTCATCATGCGTGCGTACGTCGTGTTCATACTCGCCGCACTAGCATGTGCGGTTGTGGCAGATTATCAGCTTACCTTGGAAGGGTAAAAATGTTTTTAACATTTTTGTTCAATTTACTATAAATAAAATTCAAGTTGTAAAAGATGTTAATCTCATAAGAGGGAACATTTTTCATAAAAACAAATAAATATTTGTGCAAGAATTTCTTCGTTATAAGTCTTATCAATGTCTATTTTTAAAAAATGATTAATTATTTATATTTAATTAAACTAACTTTTAATAAAATGTAATAAACTTTTATGAATTAATTTTGTAGTTTGCAAGGTTTTCACGTAAAATGCAATAATCAAGAGGATTTGTTAAAAATCCAAAAATTCGAAGACATTAATGGGTTCGACATTTTGCGACATCCACGTTCCCTCAACGAATCTTATGACATCCTCGTCGAGGCAGCCGAGTCCCAGTCATTTAGAAATTACTTAACAGCTAATGGCATCGAGTACGAAGTGTTCATCGAGAACTTCCAGAGGATCATTGAAGAGGAGACTCTTCGGCAGAATTTCTTGAGATCCGCCGTAATGAGGAGCGAGTACGGCTTCAAGCATTTTCCACGTCACTTTGAGGTTAGTAATTTTCTCGTTTGGCACGTTAATCCCCATGTTAATTGGCACAATTTTTGTCCTCTCCCATGTCTATTTTGACAACACTGTTGCTTCAAAAAAACGCTTGCTTTGAATAAAGAACGCGTCTTAAGAGTTTATCTTTTCGATAAAATGTGTGCCATTAAGAGGGACGATTTTCATGGTTGCGTTTGCTAATCTCATAACTCGACAGATAAACGACTATCTCAGTTCCGTGGCTACCAAATACGGCAGCTTGGCTACACTGATTAACATCGGCAAATCTTACGAGGGTCGGGATATGCTGGGCGTACGCATATCTACGGGTGGTGGCGGCAAGCCAGTCGTGTTCATCGATGCCGGATTTCATGCTCGCGAATGGATCGCTCCAACCACGGCCCTTTACATCATAAACGAATTAGTCAAGCCGGCCAACAGGAATCTGCTTGATAAAGTCGACGTCATCGTTATTCCAGCTGTTAATCCAGATGGCTACGAGTACTCGCATACCAACGTTAGTACACCTGTGATCTTCATCTTTTTGTATCTTTTTTCAAATAGTGATCGTGGTATGTGATAAACAACTTTTTTTCAGTACCGTTTGTGGAGGAAAACGCGAGCACGATATGACTACAGGTGCTACGGAGTAGACCCCAACAGGAACTTTGGATACAAGTGGAATCGTAAGTATAATTTTGTTTGAGATAAAGATGTCATCCAACTAGAATGTTGAAAATATTTTGCGGAACAGTTGCAGGAGCCAGTCAAAATCCCTGCAGCGATGTGTACAGTGGTCCCAAAGCCTTTTCCGAAATCGAGACCCGCAATGTTCGTGACGCCATGCTGGCTCTAAATGGAACAATGAAAGTTTACTTGTCACTACATTCTTACGGTCAGGTGAGAGATAATAGTTTCTTGATAAACATAAAGTAGTTTCTTATCAAGATCCGTTCAGTTTCTGATCAGAATGCACTGAGGAATTGAAATGTATGAGAGTTAATATTGCGAGAGGTTTTCAAGGTTGTGATGCTTCTTGCAGATGCTGCTTCATCCTTGGGGATGGACGAACCAGCTGCCAGATAACGAGCCATTACTTGTAAGAGATACTGCCTTTAATTGAAATTATTTCAACATTTCCAGTTTGTTTGATTTATAATGATTGTAATGGTCGGGCATGTAAATCTTCTCTTGAACAATGTAATACATAATAAATTTGTTTGCAGAGGAAAGTTGGACTACAAGCCGCCAAAGCTGTCGCTGCGATCAGAGGAAAAGAGTACGTCGTTGGCAGTTCCACTATTGTATTGTGTATGTATTCCAATAATTGTTGTTATTTTTCAAAGAAGACAAAATATGTCTTTTTTTTAAACTAAAATGTGGAATCTTTTTTCAGATAAGGCTGCTGGAGGAAGTGACGACTGGGCGATGGCAGTCGGAAAAGCCGATATCTCTTATACCATGGAATTGCCAGAAAATAATGGAGGATTCGTCATCAGTGCCGAAGAAATTGTACCAATTGGATACGAGTCGTTCCAAGCTGTTAAAGTATTTATCGCGTACGCCGCTTCGACAGCAAAATAATTTGTGTGTGATATACATGTAAATTTTTTCTATCATACCTATTTATTGTAATACTACAAACCATTTGCAGTAATGATTGATTTTATCAACCAAATAAAACATAATAATTTTTCACGAAAAATACACACTTTTTTCATTATGTAAGTAAAGTAAAACGTAATATAGCCTTTTATAAAAATAAAACTCAAATCAAAAGGAAAAAAATACATTTTATTTACTCAGTCAATCATTATAATTCAGTCACTGACTGAAACTATAATTTTATTCCGATAGTTTGACTTCTGATCACGCGATTTTGTCTTCCATGTTATTGCTACATCAAGAGCCCGTAGCAGCATTCTGTAATATATGTCTGTATTTTAATAACAGCTATTCGCAAATAATAAACGAACTTTTTGATAATCAAAGTGAACAAAATTATTTCATTCACACACATTGCATAAAATGTACAAAATGTTACTGTCACAAACTTTACCATGTAAATTCAGTTTGTTTGCTCTTCACCGTGTTAGTTAAATTATATTCAATCATTTAATAATAAACATTTTGATGTAATTGAAAAAAGGAGCGAAAGAACGAAGGAAAAGGGTGGCTCTACGTGAAGCACCGCTTCAAGGCCGAACGTTTCACGCACGACGCCGGCACACATGGGAACGCGGAGAACGCATCTCTCCGCGTCAGACAGAGACGAGCGTATAATCACAGGTAGCTCGCGCGCAGAAGGAGAAGAGGAACTGGAAGAACGAGGGTACAGGGGTTTCGCCGTGAGGTCGAGTTCAAGGACAGACTCGCTGCGTTGTGTCCAGCGCGTATCGCCGATAATCTTCTTTGCGTTGTTGCACACAGCATTCAGAGAAATCGCAGAGATCACAAAGCAGATACAGTCAGCATTGCCAATCGACTCATCACCACCATATGACTCAACCATCTACGTTTAAGTATTTTACAAATACATCCTATCATCGTTTGTTTATCTTATTTAAAGGATTTATTTATGTTCACGTCTGCTGAGTATCTTGTTCAATTGTAACTGATATTGATCAAGCGACGATTAACAAAATATAGTCACAGCTCTGTGATTTTCATTTATCATTTTTGAATTCTGACTTGGAAAGGAGTATTCAAGAGTCAAATACTTGAGTCGTATTTTCTTTAAACAAAGTAATCTATTTGAAGGAAAGAGTACAAAAAATTATTTTGAGTTTGGTCTTATCTATGAAAAATGTTTGCTACATATTTGTGTGGTGTATGAAATGAAAGGGCCGAAATAAATCTTTGCGGTGAAGCATGTAAATTATAATAAACGACAGTTTGTGGAAACAAGGCGTCCTCGAAGTCAGATCCTTATTAGCTGCAAAAAACAACACTATCATTTGACAGGCAGTAATTAGTTTGCACGGAACATTGCATGCCGGCAACACTCATGCGTAAGAGCCGCACATAATGCGCTGGGGAAAACAATTTTTCATTTCACAGTTTGCGGCTATTCCATTGAAATAAACGCAAAACAAGAGGATTCGAAATAACGGCAACAAAAAAAATTGCGAAATTCCGCGCGAACGCTCTCTTAACCCTCAAGATTTTCATGTTGCCCGTTATTTAATAGAAATGTTAATAAATGCATGGCACTGTTTCAGCATCCGTTTCGGTTCAGCTGATTTGCAATTTATTCAAAGAATAATACTTTGTGACATGATTGACTGAGGTGGAACCATGAATAATTCATGCTTTTTCATTGACAACATTATTTTGATTGGACATTATTTATCATTTCCAGCGGATTTTATTTGATTATAAGGCTGCAACAACTTTTATGCTACAATCTAAAAATGTAATTTAATTATTTATATTGTACTAACTTATCTTCGTTTCTGCTCTCTAACGATTGAATAGCTTTCGCATGGGACAAAAGAATTCATTTTCTTACCTGCAACAAAAAAGAAAGATAAAATTAGTTTCGAGGTTTAAAAATACAATAAGTTATGAATCTTAATTTTAGTTATCTTCCTAAATAATAAACTCTTGATTTGTTATAACAAACCTAAGCTTTATTTGTATTATTGAATGAATTTATATGAGAATTAAAAATTAGAATGAACAAAAAATTATATGTAGGTTAGACAGCGTTTATTTATACTAAACAACTTATTTAATAAAAAAACAGTTTATTATTTTCAATGCTTTTTAAATATTTGACAGAAGTTTGTTTTGTTTAATCCTTAAATGAATAACCTATCAGTCTGACAATTTTTAAATATTCTTACACATCTATTTTACTTATATAATATTTTTTATGCCACTCTAGTCGAAATCGAGCTGTTTTACTCCCTCGTTTGAGGCTGACATTGTTAACTCCCGCAAACGAGTGTATAAAATAGCTCGATTTCTGCTCTTGGGCCTGGGGCTCTCGCGCGAACCAAACAAACTGCCGAATTTTCCTCGCGGGAGTAAAACAATATCAACTCCCACGATGCATAACATACTATCTTTCATATCTTCATTTCATATTTTGATTTAGATCATGGAGCCATTCAACTCAGATGCTTTTTTGATATATTTTAGTATTGATTTATTTGAAATCAATTGTATTAATAATATTGAAGAAATTATAAGCTTAATGCTTTCTTTTAAAGTTTCTTCTTATCAGATTGAAGTGGATACAGAATTTAGAGATTTTTAAAATTTTGAAACAATTTATTATTGTTCACTTCAATTTGTTTAAAGTTTGTTTTGACATTTCTTACAAACATTTTTTTATCTCAACCAACTTATTAATTGAATGTTCAGTTTAATTTTACGCATCTATCACACTGCTAACTTGGAAAATGTATTACTATTTATACAATTATAAGACATTTTCCAAATTAGCAGCAAAAATCTGTTCAAAAATGGGTTTTATTCAAAAAACGTCAAAATTCCAGGATACTAAAATTGCCTTTTTTTTAACAATTAAAATAATAATATTATGAAATGATTTATTGATAAATACTGAATATTAATAGATTTTGATTATTTATAACTTATCATTAGAACTTTAATAAACAAAATTGATTGTTTAATAATATAAATAATATTTCATTTATTCATAAAAAAAGTTATAAATGTAGCAATTATTTTGTTTTAAATTCTGAAAAAGTAATTAAAAACTGTATATCTTATATATCTTACATAAATAATACAAATTTGTATCGATTAATAATGTTATAATAAAGTAATTTTATTATATAATTTTGCATGGTTGTGCGATTTTTATTAAAATATATTCCTGACTAGTATATTATTAAGAAATATTTGCTGCCAATTGCGCATTCATAACATTTCACAAGGATGCATGGCAATTTTATTGAGCAAAATAAACGAAGCTTTCTCATGCAAGAATACGATTTCTCTGCTTGAAATTCTGTTTTTTTCTCATTTCTCAAGATTTTTTATTAGAAAGAAAAGAAGAATGCAACTTTTTGTACACTGATTTGAGGCAGTCGAAGACCGCCGAGAGACCGCTGCTCTATAATTTTATAAACCCGATTTTAGGCGCCCAAAAAGTATATGCGCATTATCGTTTTTGCGATAATTTAAAGAATGCTATGAGAAAAATCTAAATAACTACGTCTATATTGTATAAGTAGTAAATAAACTCATTACTTGTATTAGAATTTTCATAATTAAACAGTCCAATTTTTTTCATTTTTTAAACATTCAATAAATCGTTATTAAATTTAGTATAAGTTGTCATCAGTTCACTTTAAATTAAAAATATGTATCCAATTTATTCATCTTTGACTGTTGCTCTTGCCAGTAACTTTTTGTTAGACAAAGTGTTTGAAAATCACGACTTATTGGTGTAAAATTGTCCTCAGAAAAAAAGGTATGCAATTTTCATCGAAGTTAAACTTGCTGTAGATGAAATAATCACTACCTGGAGCAACCTCTATACAATGTCGCAACTGCTTTGAAAAGAAAACAGAAATGTACTTCGGTAAGTGGATTTCTATATCAATTTCACAATTAATTCTGATGGTTATGATTACAGCTTGCAGGTAACAATCATGCTCTTGGAATTCGGTGCTTGGATGCTGAATTCCTTTCAAATCTGTTTACCAATTGATCAATTTTATATTTTTGTTATTTAATTATATTACATATGGCTTTTATTGTTGAAGTAAATGCAGGACCTTGCAGATCGAAAAAAATATAATTTCTTCATATCTCAAAACGAATTTCATGACAATTGTTTTCAATTATACTCAAAACATACTTATTTTGTTCGTAATACAAATTACAATAAAAATAAGAAATTTGCATTGGAAACCTTAAAGCTACTTAAGAACATTGTTAGTCTTCATGTAAGAAATAAAATTAACTTATAAGATATCTATTAAATTCTTGGAAATTTTCGGTATAGTGAATTAAAAATAAATTTAACAACTTTCGTGAGAGTTATAATTAAATTGAATAATACGTGGGTCTGAGGATATGTATATATATTATAGTAAATTTTGTTATTCATATTTACGAACTACATAAATGTGTATTTGATTTTAATATAAATCCAAAACCAAGAATAATATTATAATTTACATAAATCAAAACTTTTTAATATAATGTAGAGAATCAAATACAAAATTTTATGATTCATTCAAATAACTGATAAAATGCAAATAAAGTTTGTCATCTTTCTCTATAATTTTATTAACTGTATATCTACTTAGACATAAGAAACTTGAGGTAATTCTGAATAACTGAAAAATGTTACTTTCCTTTATTAAAATCTGCATTATAATAATAGAAAATTAACATTTTAAATGTAATTTTTCTACTCAAAGGCACAATATTTGCATTCAGAATATTGCTCTGGAAAGTTAAAACAATGTTGACAGATAAAGTATTTGCATCTCTTATAAACATTCTCTTGTAAACTTTCATTATTAACATAAATGACGCTAATATATTCGAGTGCCATTCATTACACCTGATATAATTGTCTCAATTACTATACGAAGCTCACAGTATTTAGAATTCAAATGAATAACTTAACAATTTTATTTGCATTTTCTTCGTGATTTTAAACTTATGTATTGCCACTTCTAATGTAGAGAATTTATGCCTGGTTACTCACAAGAGAACAAAAAAGTGATTATTAATTCACTGCTTGAAGACTGAATTACGATTCTGCATAATTTTATAAAGCAATTCTTATTTCAGTAAACTCGTTACAATAAGTCGTGATTAATTAATCAGTATTATAATTATTAAATCCAAAGAAAAAAAATGCCGCGAATGAAAAATTGGTAATTGACTGAATTACCTTGCATATTTGAAGATAATAAAGTTAATTGCAGATAAATTGAAACAATGTGTGAAATGCATGAATAAAAAAATTGTTTGCTTTAATGCAAACATATGTGTATATGCCTAGGAAAAATATTATTGTATTCATGAGATTGAAATGATTTTAATGTTCTGGTTAATCTGAATTCCAGAAATTAATTTGAAATATCCAGCTAATGAAAAATGAATTACTATTAATTAGATTAAATATTTATTTTTCGTGCCCAAGTTTGATTAAATACATTATTTATTTGTGAATCTGTAAGCAGTACAATATGCAAATATATTTTGCAGGATGCATCAGATTAAAGCACTTGAAACAAAGAGAGAAGTGTTCTGGTCGGCGCCACGCGTCACATGCGGCGATTCGTAAGACAGACTGTGTTTAATGTCATGTTTCATCTAAAAGATTATCATGTTTCCATAAATAACATAAAACTTAAATTAAATTAACTTTATTTTCTTCATCTTAAAACAAAATTAGAAATTGAAATGAAAACAGAAAATAAAAGTTATATTTATGTTTATAAACACAGACATTTTTTTCTGTTAACAAATTCTTAAGTGAATTTAAGTTTTTACAAAATGTAAATGTTTTTTTTAAAAAAAAGTACAAAATTTTTTTATCAATAAGAAAAAACATTTTCTCATAATTTTTTATCTAGTTAAAAACATAAATATCTATAAGAAATATTATCAAATTATTGATATAGTTATCTATTAAATTTTTCATGCGTAAATATATAAAAAATTTGAGAGAGTGACAATTCTTATGTTATTTCAGATTGAAGTAAAAATAATATTATTCAAAAAATTGTTGTCTATTATATTTTTAATGTAAAATTTTGTTTAAAACT
>JABFPM010002049.1:0-17838 GCA_022817325.1 Idris sp. 1 HC-2018 | reverse complement strand
GTTACTTGAAATTCAAACCGAAAGCACAGTGAATCATGTACTTATCGATTCAACAGAAAGCCCTCTCTTCTTCACTCTTTCTTTCCCCTCGTCTGCACCCTTGACGCATTAAGTCCGTGCGCGAAGAAAGAGCGTCGCGTCTCGCATGATAAAGAATATTGGTCGATAAGAAAGAAAGAAAAGCTTCCACACTCAAGTGTAGTTGCATTTTTACATTTTGTTGATTATAATAATAATAAAAAAAATAATAAAACCTAAAACTTGAAATTTTGCTTCCGTATTTTTGATTATATAGTTTCTTGTTCCAGTTACAAAAAATTAACTTTTTTTTTCTTTTTCATTTGCAGAAATACCGAAGAATGACTACAGCAACAAAACTCAATCCACTGGCAATAGTCCGATAAAGGCCGACCTTCAAAACAACATGGATAGGTAACGCATGTAACTTATTATGTTGATAATAATGTGTTCACGGAACGTCAAATTAAGGCATTTTACGAAATGTGCGAGGGTCCGGAGAGTTTACATCTTGCGTGTTATTTTCGGCCCTTGCCTTTTCAAGACCAACTTGACAACGCCATGAATCATCCATTCAGCTCTCTCTAAGCGCACAATGAACCAGTGTTTGAGTCCGCGCTGTCATACGAAAAATCGGCAACACGTCCTCGAGCGTGGAAAATGTGTCGACCCTTGAGAGAGGCCCGGCTGCACTTTTTGCCGTCTCGAGAGACCGAGTAAAAAGGGCCTCATTATGTCTGTACGGTGTGGCGTCACATAAGTTTGTTGTATTTCAAAACGCATCAATTATATTCCCTTTTATAGGGTTCTTGAAATTGAACTTTGCAATATACCAGTGTGTAATCAATCTAGATGACTGAATACTTTTTTTTTCTACATTTTTCCCGTGAGAATACGCTGTTACGCATTAACGATTCCCAAAACAAATTTGTAAAAACTTGTTTGAGAGCCCATACTTTTATAGACTGAATTATTTTGGCACTACTCAAGATGTAACTAAAAAAAAGGTTGTTGTTAATCAAAATAAATTGGTAATAAAATTTATGTCACATAGGGTACCCTTACCATATGGGCATGGTCCGTCCATGATCCCAATGAGAAGGCAAAGCATACGGTGTCACTTCCGCAAAGGAATGGACTGGTGTAGTTGGAAACTCCTCGCAATAGTCGTTATTATGGTAGCACTGTGTTTAACAGCGGCACTAACGTATATAGCAGGTGCGTGTAACAACCCGGTTAATACCGAAAACTAATAACTTGTTACTTTTTTTCCGATTATAATAATTTATGCGATACATTTGCAGCTTCTAATTTTGTTAATTGGTCCTACCAAGGAACCAAAGCGTGTACATTACTGGTGGACGACAGTAAGGAAGCAAAATTGTCGACAATTGATGCCAACAAAACGTCGACGGCGCCGTCGCACACGTCGTCCGGTGACAGGTCCAGTCAGCAGTCCACCTCCGGAGGTATGGGTAGAACTGATCGCAGCATGCTAACAGAGGTTTTTGTTCGTAAACGTAGGGATGTTGGCGAGCATGCTCCAGAGAAGCTTGTAGAAAGTTTGGTGTCAGACGAGCTAACAACTTTGCATGATAATTTAATTGACGAAAAAACGTCCTCATCCAACGATGAGACGTTGCAGTTTGTTTCTAGCACGTTTGAGAGTACTGTTGGTAGCACTGATTATCATTTCGTCAGCACATCACAAGCCTTGCACTCCTCTTCTTCCTCCTCCTCTTCCTTCTCTACCTCTTTATCTGTCAATAACAAAAAGAGCGATGACCATTCTCAATCATTCACCAGTGACCTTCTTGAGGATCAAATAAATAGTGAGAATCAGTTTGAGAGTACAACAGGTTCTTCAATTACTGATGTCGACACAGATAGGAGTAATCCAGATTCCAATATTACAGATTTGAATAGTTCTGATGCAAATTTGGGTATTACTGGTGCGGATCCAAATAGTACTGATGCTAATCCAGATAATAATAGTGAAAATCCAAATAATAACGATGGAAATCTATACAGTAGAGAAGCAACTCGATATACTACTGATGTAGATCCAAATAGTATTGACGCAGATATTAATAGTACTGATGCAAAATCAGATAGTAGTAATGATTATTCAGATAATATTGATGCAAATCCAAATAGTACTGATGCCGATCCAGACAGTATCAATGCAGATTCAGATGAAAATGAAAATATAAATCAAGGTCCATTAGTTGTAACTGAAAGTCAACCGGACCCAAAAGAAGAATCGAAATCTGCAAACAATTTGAAAGAATTACCAAGTGACAAGTCGGAATCCCTGGAAATGGAAAACACGACCGACCTCATGAAGGAAGAGAACAAAAAAGCCGACTTCTATCGAACGTCGAAGGAAAATCAACAAAGTTTTCCAAACTATAATGTCAATCATGAAGAAGTTGAGATTGTCAGACTGAAGGAAACGGATGCTGAAGACAAACAAGCCGTTCTGGACGCGCAGCGGGTCCCCTTCCTCGGTGGCTACAAAGAAAAGCACCGCGAAGACCTCACTATTATAATGAGACAAGGCAACGATGAAAAGTTTCTCCACGAATTTGAGCAACGATTGCACGAGTTTCCTGATATTGATGAATCTGAAAGAATAACACCAAGTTCGGATGAAAATTTGCATGAACCAAAGAGACAGGTGCTTGAGGTAGAAGAAAAAAGTGTCAGCCGCGTTCTGGTAAACGTTACAATCTCCAGCGAAGACGGCTCCTCATCGAAGCCGCTCTACGTGCTGTCCGTTTACGTGCCAACCGATTCAAACAGTCTGCCAGGAATTAATATTGATCCTGTGAAGGCATCTGCGGATCGGAGAGCCACTGGTCTTATCGACGTTCCACCTCCACCGAAGCCACCAACGTCGCCTCCACCGCCGATTTGGGGTGGTGGCGAGTGTGAGTGTGAGTGCTCGTGTCCTTGTCTCGACTCGGACTCGGACGAGTGGTTCGAGTCAACCGACCAGGACTTGCTGCAGATAACCGACACTGGGGTCACTACTGACACTTGGACCACCAGCGACCCCACCACCCTGTCAACAGGTTTTACCAATGAGTATGACGAAGTAACGACCGAGAATTCAAGCACGACATTGTGCCCTGCTGTTGAACCCACCATACTCATCCTCGAAGGTAAAGTGATTTGTGGCGTTTCAGAGTAAGTACCCGAGCTCACCCTTTTCTCCTGCGCTCCTTCCACTTTGATTGATATATACACGGTAGCTTTGTGTGGTAGCGTTGCACTGTAGTTTGTAGATGGTGGTGGTTTTACGTTTCATTTTACCAAAACAAATCAGAGTTCAAATCTTTCGAGACATTCGAGGTTGTCAAAATGGCGTCATTGTAACAACTGAGAATGTTTAGACTCCTAGTAGTACAAAATATGCGTTTTTAAATTTTTTTTCTGTTTTGTCTTTGTTTACTAAAAACATTAAACAAAGACAAGGGCTAATTAATAAATTTAAGAACGCACGCAAAGTTCTAGAGGAAATATCAAATTCCAATATATACATCGACTAAATAAAATTAATATATAAAAATTTAAATATATTTACATTAATTTCGAATAGTTTCTTTTGAGATTGGTTCAATTAATTTTCTCATTAACAAAATAAATTCTTTAAAAAAAAGGAAATTGATCTTTTCAATTGAATAGTGAATATAATGAAACGACAAAAATTCAAAGTGGGAACTTTTCAAAATGTCAACTCTTTAATTTCAAATTTTTATTTATTTTTTTTTTTAATGTGAACTTTGATATATCCTCTCAAAAAAAGTTACGTCATTCAGTAATAAAAATTAATTATTTTATTATCAGTGTTCTAAAAATAATCAAATACTCGTTTAAATTATTCAGGTGGCAGAACATTTCCAGCGAGATCGTTTCCGCCCGACGGCACGACTTTCGCACAAGTCAGTCTCGGGCAGCGTCTCAATAAGAAAATATCACCTTATGGCTACTGGAATATGCAATTCTATCAATCTGAGCCTGCCTACGTACGATTCGACTACAACATACCGCGGGGGGCTAGCATAGGGGTCTACGCCAGAAGAAATGCCCTGCCAACGCACACGCAGTACGATCTGCTGGAAGTACTAAGCGGATTCAAGGCTCGCACCACTCGAGCTTCTTATGTTAGTGTTATTGTATGTGCCATTCTCTTTGAGTCTCTCTTCTCACATGTTATTTTTGATTCTCTCAACGTACATCAAAATCACATTTAAAATCAACATTCATTATTATGATTACTTTATTTTTAAGCACCTTTGTAATTTATTTCTCAATTTTAATTTGATCAAAAATGTCTCTTTCTCTGTCTAGCCATCGATAAAGAAGGAAGTGACCCACTACATGGAACCAGGTCACTGGTTTCTCTCCCTCTACAATGACGACGCACAACTGTCCAAACGGCTGCAGCGGCAAGGGTGAGTGCCTTCTGGGCCACTGTCAGTGCAACCCCGGCTTTGGCGGCGAGGACTGCAGCGAGAGTGTCTGTCCGGTACTGTGCAGTCAGCGGGGCGAGTACATAAATGGCGAGTGCCAGTGCAACCCCGGCTGGAAGGGCAAAGAGTGTTCGCTGAGACACGACGAGTGCGAGGTGCCGGACTGCAACGGACATGGCCACTGTACCAACGGCAAGTGCAACTGCGTCCGCGGCTACAAGGGCAAGTTCTGCGAGGAACAAGACTGTCCACACCCAACCTGCTCAAACCACGGATTTTGTGCCGAGGGCAGTTGTATCTGTAAAAAGGGATGGAAAGGACTAGACTGCAGTCAGACCGACAAAGAGGCACTGCAGTGTCTGCCAAACTGCAGTGGTCATGGAAACTTTGACCTCGAGACGCAGACGTGTATTTGCGAGCCAATGTACTCTGGTGATGACTGTTCCAAAGGTAATTTTATCAACCCAAGATTTTGAATTAAATTTAAAAATGACTTATTTTGTTTTTGCAGATTTTCTTTTTTTGCAGATTTCCACAAAAATGAGGAATCGCTCTTACTTTCTTTCTTTCTCTAATTAATCCATCGCTTGAAAAATACTAATAACATGCACAATGTAGATTATTAAAATCTAAAATTATTTGTCGAAAGGTTTGAATATTATAAATTAATGTGGAAAAATGTGTATTGCATTTGCAGAACTTTGTGATATCGATTGCGGTGCCCATGGTCATTGTGTGGACAGTGCCTGCGAGTGCATACCCGGCTGGTCCGGGGAGCTCTGCAATCTGAAACAATGTGACCCACGTTGCAACGAGCACGGACAGTGCAAAAATGGCACTTGTCTCTGCGTAACTGGATGGAATGGAAAGCACTGTACGATGGAGGGCTGCCCTAATTCGTGTTCCGGTCATGGACAATGCAAGTTCAACACTAATGCACAATGGGAATGCCGTTGCTCCGACGGTTGGGACGGAAAAGACTGCAGTGTACTTTTGGAACAAAACTGCAATGACGGGGTTGACAATGACAAAGGTAGAGGCAACAAAAACAATCAAATAATAAAATCCTTCTTCTCTCTTTTTTTCCTCCCATATTTTCTTGTTTAATCTGATGATATTTGCTTTTTGTTTTAGATGGCCTACTTGATTGCGCCGATCCCGAGTGCTGTTCCAACGACGTCTGCCGCAACAGTCAGCTCTGCGTATCGGCACCAAAACCAATCGATATTCTTCTGCGCAAACAACCACCGGCAATAACTGCTTCCTTTTTCGAAAGAATGAAATTTCTGATCGACGACGGTAGTCTGCAGAACTACGCTCGTCAGGAGAACTTCAACGAAAGGTGCGTTTACAAACTCAAGCATAACTAATGGAAAAAGAGCGAAATGATTATTTAATTGATAATTATTACATATTTTTACGATGATATACAACTGTCCGTCCTAATTAGATGTTGCGTGCAATTACGTATGTTGTTCAGAAAAAAAGAAAAAAACAGAAGTCTTTGTTCAGAAGGTGACAAGAATGACTTACTTAACAACTTGGACGTTTCGGTACTTTTGTTATTTGTGAATTTGTAAATTGAACGGTTATACTTACTGACGACTAACTGAACAATTATAAACTACAAAAACTATGGTAATTTTTGCGTTGTTGTGACCCGTGTGAAATCACATCCCAACAGTTTTATACATATGTTTTTCTTGTAAGTACGTGTGCGCCAGTGTGCGTCCCGCATTAACCAATTGAATCTTTCCCATTACTATCAATTGCTACATACTTTCTCCTTCTTTCTCTTGCTAATATATCTCTATTGTCCGTCCAGAGTGCAGCTTGTGTGAATGTACCAATCCATGTTAACCACAAGCATTTTCGATAGTACTCAAGAAGTTCAAATTAAATTTATTTATTTTTTGTTGTTTATTAATTAATTATTATAGGATAAATGTAATTACAAGTTTTAAGCGTATATTCTAACTTGAACTATCGAAATTCATAATCAAAGTATGAATTTTATATTTAAAAAATGAAATTCATATTCAAAAAGTATAAACGTTTTAAGACAAACAGAATAAGAAGTACTTTGAAATGTATAAATGATGGGGATAATGGATCATTGACTCACAAACTAATTTTTTTCTTTCTCTGTCCTTTTCTGCCTATTTCTTAATCCCTTCATTTACGCTGTAACACGTCATTTAACCTGAGCTCTGTTTTGTCCGTGCTGCTCGATCAGTGTGTTCTGGAATCACTTCAACACAAGGTAAGAAGGGAGAGTTCAAAAAACAACTCTTAAGCAAACAAAAAAAAATTGCAAAAAAAATGAGAACGATGCCGTGTAGTGGCAATTTAAAATTAGCTACTATAAACAAAAAATATGTTGAAAATTATTTTCCGTTAAATGTTTCATAGTACAAGCTTGTGTGTGAAAACTAAATGATCCGCGATTCACTTCACCATTTCCTCAGCGCCATATATGCTGTTGAGGGCGAGACTTCAATCGAGCTCCGCCAACAACAGCATAATAAGATCAACTTATAAAGCGCGATATTATAATAACAATAATATATAGGGTCTTTCATTGTTCACTTTACTCGTTGCATGGTTAAGTTACATTACAATTCCTACGTTGTCTTTCGTGCCATTTTTTGTTGAGCTTCTAAATTTGTGTTTACTTGTGATAAATATATATCAATATGTATACATTTGTGTATCCTTGACTTTAAAGACTGAAGCGACGACCAATATCTACATCAAGTTGTGTTTGTATTTGTCGTATGAAAAAATTGGTCTAATTAACTATGTGTTACTGTCTTAAAATCTGTTAATCGTTTATATATACTTGAAATGATATTGTCGTACATTCAACATATACATTATTATTTATGTTATTTTTATTTCTGTTATTTAATAAGAAAATAAAAGAGAGTAAAATTAATCAAAATATTTTGCCTACTGCAAATGTTAATATACAGCTCCAAAGAGCTTTTTTCTGTTGATTTTTGTTAAATTCATTTTTGTTGATTACATTTTTGACACGTCAGTCATTTTCAACAATTTAATTCTTCATTTTTTAATAGTCGGTCAGCTGTCGTTCGCGGACGAGTTGTGACGTCACTTGGAACCGGTCTCATGGGTGTTCGAGTAAGTACGAGCACTCCGTTGGAGGGTTTCACACTCACACGAGGAGACGGTTGGTTTGATCTGCTGGTCAACGGGGGTGGCGCTGTTACCCTGCAGTTCGGAAAATCATCATTTAAGCCCCAAAATCATATCGTTTTTGTCCCATGGAACGAGGTACTACTTATTCATTGTTAGAAACAAAAAACAAATTTTCTGTTTCTTAATTGATGATTTATTATTATTTTCTTTATTCAGGTCGTGATAATTGACGACATCGCAATGAGCGCCGGAGACGAAAAGTCCACTCTGCAAATTGCCCACGCGTGTGCCGCCCATGATTACGACCTGATGAAGCCAGTGGTTCTGGCAACCTGGAAACACGGCTTCCAAGGTGCCTGTCCAGACAAGAGCGCGATCCTGGCCGAATCGCAGGTGATTCAGGAAAGTTTACAGATTCCCGGCACCGGACTCAACCTGGTGTATCACAGTTCCCGCGCTGCGGGCTACCTCTCGACAATACAGCTGCAACTTACGCCTGAGGTTATACCCTCTTCTTTGAAGCTGATCCACCTGCGCATCACCATTGAAGGCATACTTTTTGAGAAAACATTCGAGGCAGATCCAATAATCAAGTTCACCTACGCCTGGAATCGGCTCAACGTGTATAGACAACGAGTGTACGGTGTGACGACAGCGATGGTCAAGGTTGGTTATGAGTACAACGACTGCAAGGACATCATTTGGGACGTGCAGACGACCAAACTGAGCGGTCATGACATGTCGATAAGCGAAGTCGGAGGCTGGAACCTGGACATCCATCACAGGTACAACTTTCACGAGGGAATCCTGCAGAAGGGTGACGGTTCGAATATTTACCTCAAACACAAACCCCGAGTAATATTGACGACGATGGGAGACGGACACCAGCGACCTCTGGAGTGTTACGACTGCGATGGACAAGCCTCGAAGCAGCGTTTGCTTGCGCCAGTGGCGCTGGCGACAGCCTCTGATGGATCCATATTTGTCGGTGATTTCAATCTAGTCAGAAAAATTCTCGTCGATGGTACGGTGAAGACTGTAGTCAGACTGAAGTAAGTATTTTTAATTTAAAACATTATATTAATTTGGGAACTAGAATTATACTAATAAATTTTATTTGTAAATTTGCAGTGCAACCAGAGTCTCCTATCGCTATCACATCGCCCTAAGTCCTTTGGATGGCTCCCTCTACATTTCCGATCCCGAATCACATCAGATAATACGCGTGCGGAATACCACCGACTACTCAGACCCCGATCACAACTGGGAAACCGTCGTCGGATCCGGAGAACGATGTCTGCCAGGCGATGAAGCTCACTGCGGCGACGGCGCTTTGGCGCGCGACGCTAAACTCGCCTACCCCAAGGGTGTCGCGGTTTCAGTTGACAACATTCTCTACTTTGCCGACGGCACGAACATCCGGATGGTTGATCGGGACGGCATCATCACCACGATTATCGGCAACCACATGCACAAGTCCCATTGGAAACCAATCCCCTGCGAGGGCACGCTCAACGTCGAGGAAGTTCACCTGCGCTGGCCCACGGAGCTGGCGATCAATCCGCTGGACAACTCGCTGCACATGATCGACGACCACATGGTGCTGAAATTGGCACCAGACGGCCGAGTGAAAGTGGTCGCAGGGCGCCCTCTGCACTGCGCCTCGCCGAGCACCACCTTCGACACCGAGCTGGCAACACACGCGACTCTGGTCATGCCGCAGAGTGTCGCCTTCGCACCGTCCGGCGACCTCTACATAGCTGAGAGTGACTCGCAGCGGATCAACCGGGTCAGAGTCATCGGGACCGACGGAAAAATTTCGCCCTACGCCGGAGCCGAGTCGAAGTGCAACTGTTTAGAACGCGGCTGCGACTGTTTCGAGGCGGACCACTATCTGGCCTCAACCTCCACATTCCACACCCTTTCTGCAGTCACTGTGTCGCCTGATGGTGTTGTTCATATTGGTGACCAGGCGAACTACAGAATCAGATCGGTAACTGCTAGCATACCCGATGCAAGTGGTGCCAGAGAGTACGAAATTTATTCTCCCGACACTCAGGAGATTTATGTGTTCAATCGGTTTGGCCAGCACATTGCCACGAGAAATATTCTGACAGGGGAGACAGTTTATCTGTTCACTTATAATGTCAACACCAGCAACGGAAAATTAAGCACGGTCGCCGATGCCGCCGGGAACAAGGTGTTCTTGTTGCGCGACTACAGCAGTCAGGTGAACTCAATTGAAAACACCAAGGGCCAGAAGTGTCGGCTGAGAATGTCGAGGATGAAGATGTTGCACGAACTGAGCACCCCGGACAACTACAATGTGACTTTCGAGTACCATGGACCGACTGGTCTGCTCAAGACCAAGCTGGACAGCACCGGTCGAAGTTACGTCTACAATTACGACGAGTTTGGTCGTCTGACCAGCGCCGTCACACCTACCGGCAAAGTCATTACGCTGAGTTTTGACCTGAGTCTGAAAGGCGCAATGGTGAAGATGACGCAAAACAGCCGGAAACCGGTTTCGATGCTGATCAAGGGATCCTCGGTGGTGACGAAGATCGGCGAGGCCGAGCAGCGAACCACAGTGCTGGCCAACGGTAGTGTCGGCAAAATCACACCTTGGTCGCACACCATTAGCACCGACACCATGCCTTACGCGATTCTCGCGGAAATTGAACCGCTTCTGGGCGAAAGTTACCCGGTGCCGTCTAAACAACGAACGGAAATTGCCGGCGACCTAGCCAACAGATTCGAGTGGAAGTATTTCCTGAAAAAGTCACAGGGCAATAAAAATCGAAGCAGTAATAAGGCGGTTGCTCAAGTTGGACGACGGCTCAAGGTCAATGGGGATCTGCTGCTGTCGCTCGAGTACGAGAGAGAAACGAACACTGTCGCGGTGTTTATGGATGACCGCATCGAGTTGTTGAACATGACCTACGACAGGACCTCGAGACCCATCAAGTGGGAACCGAGGAACGGTATTTTCGCCCCAGTCGAACTAGAGTATGACCGGTTTAGTCGGCTCACCAGCTGGACGTGGGGTGACCTCAGTGAAACTTATGGTTTCGATCGTGCGGGAAGATTATATCAAATCAAGTACAGTGACGGAACGTCCATGGTCTATGCATTCAAGGACATGTTTAGCAGTTTACCGCTGAAGGTGACGACTCCTCGGGGCAGCGACTATCTGCTGCAGTACGACGAGGCCGGAGCTCTGCAGACTCTGACCACACCGCGAGGCCACATTCACGCTTTTTCACTGCAGACAAGTTTGGGATTCTACAAATACCAATATTACTCGCCTCAGAATAGACATCCGTATGAAATTTTGTACAACGATGACGGACAAATCTTAGCAAAGGTCTATCCGCATCAGAGTGGAAAAGTCGCGTATATTTATGATCATAATGGAAAACTGGAAACCACTCTTGCAGGTCAGATTTTTTTATTAATATTAAATCTTGTAATTAATAAAAAGACATTTTCATTTAAATGTGTAATCAAGAAGTTCATTAGAACTTCGACGGCAGCTTTTACTAGTAATAATAATGACAAAGACTAACGAGCCATCTTAAGGTGATATATGACTCGGATTGTCTGTCTCTTTCACACAAAAATAGTTTTATGTAATATTTTTGTTAATTTTAAACATTTTTGTAAAAACGCACGATTGTTTACTGAAAAATCATGTTTCAAAGATTTTGTGAGAAGGAATTCTTTGTAGATTATGTGAACAAGTATAATTTTTAGAAACTGCAATCAATTTACCGACATTTACAGTTTCCAAAAGTTACGCTAGATCACATAATCTACAAAAAATTCCTTCCCACAAAATCTTTGAAACATGTTTTTTCAGTAAACAATAGTGCGTTTTTACAAAAATGTTTAAAATTAACAAAAATATTACATATAAACTATTTTTGTGTGAAAGAGACAGACAATTTGAGTCATATATCACCTTAACAGAAACAGGATCACGCTAACTTAAAAAAACTTTTACTATGCTCACTTATTTCTTTGTCTACAACTTAGTCTTAAAAACATACTCAATAATCAAACAAAATGTATTAATACATCTACTTTTTTTGTATTCATATTTATGCTAAAAGAACCACAAAGCTTTTACCGTTTAATCTTTATAATATAATTATAATTTTTGGGTGTGTTTATATTTTACAGGTTTATCTTCAATTCACTACACTTATCAAGAAACAACCAGTCTTGTTCGTAGTATTGACATAAATGAGCCAAACTTTGAAATGCGCATTGAATACAAATATCACGCCGGTATCGTCAAAGATGAGAAAATTAAATTTGGAAGCAAGAGCGGTATGGATAACGCTCAGTACCGTTATCAGTATGACGGAAATGCAAGGATATCGGGAATTGATGTAGACATCAACGGCAAACAACTGCAGCCCATTCGACTGAAATACAATCACAATTTGGGAGTATTGGAAAGCGTAAATGACTTGAGAATCTACCGAAACTTGTTCAATCGTTCAGTCATGCAAGACAGCAGCAAACAATTCTTCACTGTGACAGACTACGACGATCACGGTCGTGTTAAGACCATACTCATGAACATCAGGTCTTCAGATGTTTTCAGAATGGAACTCGAGTACGACAATCGTAATCGTATCAATATGAGAAAACTGATGATTGGCAAAGAATCGGTGGACAAAAAGGAATGGACCAGAATGGACAAGATCACCTACAACGCAGACGGTCACGTTCTCGAGGTCGCCGACACTGATAGCAATTGGCAGTACGCCTACGACGAAAATGGAAATATCATTGGCGTAACTGAGCACAATGAAAAGATAACATTGGGCTACGATAGCGGTGATAGAGTAGTTCAGTATGGAGATGTGGAATTTAACTCGTATGATGGTCGAGGTTTTGTCGTTATTCGTGGAGAGCATAAGTACAGGTAAATTTTGTCATCTTAATGAATAAAAAAATATTTGTAGTTGTAAATGTTCTGTAACAAAATAGATGTAATAATTATTCGTTAATTCCACAGGTATAACTCCCGGGGTCAATTAATTCACGCCTCCGAGCACAAAAAGTTCCAAATCTGGTACTTCTACGACGACCGTGGCAGGCTGGTCGCCTGGAATGACGACCACGAGAACATCACCCAATTCTTCTACGCGAATCCGAAGACTCCCGATCTCATCACCCACGTGCACTTCCCCAAGTCCCAAAAGACCTTCCGTTTTCTCTACGATTCTCGGGACTTTTTGATGACCGTGGAAACATCCGAGCAGCGTTTCTACGTGGCGACCGACCAGAACGGCTCGCCTCTGGCCCTCTTTGACACTAACGGCAACCTCTACAAAGAAATGCGCCGCACGCCCTTCGGCAAAATCATCAAAGACACGAATCCGGACTTCTATCTTCCGATCGACTTCCACGGCGGACTCTTCGACCCGAATACTAAGCTCATCTACCTCAACAAGAGACTCTACGACCCCACGGTGGGCCAGTGGATGACGCCCGCCTGGGAGCAGATGGCCAACGAACTCAACACACCCACGGACATCTTCATCTATCGTTTCCGCAACAACGATCCAGTCAACTTCAAGCAGAACGTCGAATACATGACCGACCTGACCAGCTGGCTCAAACTCTACGGCTACGACATATCAATGATGCTCGGCTCGAAGTACACTAAGGCGATGGTCTACCAACCGACCGCGACCATCACCTCGCCCCAACTCACGCCCGAGTTCGGTGTCATGTCCGGTCTACAGTGCATCGTCAGCCGGGTGCATGACAAGTTCTCCGACCTGGGCTTCGTGCCCAAGCCACTGCTCAAACTCGAGCCCAAGACCCGCAACCTTCTGCCCCGGGTGGCGCACAGACGAGCCGTCTTCGGCGAAGGCATCCTAGTCTCGCGGGTGGGCGGTCGCGCTCTTGTGAGCGTGGTCGATGGCGTTAACAGCGTCGTCCAGGACGTGGTCACATCTGTGTTCAACAATTCCTACTTCCTGCCGTTGCACTTCAGCGTCCACGATCAAGATGTCTTTTACTTCGTCAAGGACAACGTGCTGAAGATTCGCGACGACATGGAGGAGCTGCGTCGTCTCGGCGGGATGTTCAATGTTTCGACCCACGAGACCACCGAGCATGGTTCTGGCACGTGGAAGGAGCTGCGACTGCACAACCCTGATGCTGCGGTGGTGATAAAGTACGGCGCCGACCCTGAGCAGGAACGGCACCGAATTCTCAAGCACGCGCACAAGAGGGCGGTGGAGAGGGCGTGGGAAATTGAGAAGCAGCTGGTGGTAGCTGGCTTCCAGGGTCGGGGAGACTGGTCGAAGGAGGAGAAGGACGAGCTTAAAAACAGGGGCATCGTCGACGGCTACGAGGGCGTGGACATTCACAGCGTCCACAGGTACCCGCAGCTGGCCGACGACCCGGGCAACGTCGCGTTCACCAGGGACACCAAACGAAAGCGACGGAAGAGCGGAAATCGGCGCAATCGGGTGCACAGGCACGACTCGTGATCCGACTGAACGATTCTCTTCTGAAGCCTAAATTTGTAAATGTGGATAAAAAGTATAATAGAGCACTTAGAGACTTCTTCACTTCTAGCGAAGAGTGAGAGAGAGAGAGAGAGAGATACTTTTCTCTTTCTTTTCTTCTTGCAGCGTTCTCTCTGAGATTTTTTTTGCAAGAGAGGGAAGAAGAGGAAGAGAATCGGATTCGAGTATATAAAGTGTCAAAATTAAGCTAGTCGGAATAATAAAAAAGTAAAATAAACAGAGAGACAGTTATAGGAAGCTTGTTTATATGGGTGAAAAATGTTGAGCCTGCTGTCGTAGGGATGAATTTATTTGTGAGTGCCTCCATACTCGTTTGTGGTATGGTGTGTTTCTCCGTTGCAACAGGGTGCGGTTTTATTGAATGTTCGGACGCCGTTTTTCCGTATGCGAACGAATAGATTATATTATTATTATCTTTTTTTGTGAATCATGTTCGTCCAAACAAAAAAAACGTTACGACGGGATACATGTCGTAAGAAAGAGACAAAAAAAGTAAAAAAGATGATATTTTTAACAATAAAACATAAACAATGCTGCAAAACGAAAAAACTTGTAAATATTGCTAATTGACTCATGATAAATGTAGATATTATTATAATTATTGTAATGGTTATTAATAATACGATGACGAGCGAGACTCAAGTGAAAATGTCGATAAAGCTTTTTTATATGTATACAAAGACACACATAGACACACAGACACTGTCACAAACATGCCCAGAATACGTACTTGTATCAAACAGTATGTGTTTAATGTATCAGTGATTTTAAAATTCAACAATCTTGAATAGAGCTCTTGAATTTTGAGCATTTACACAGATTGTGTCATAGTTTGCGATCAAAACTTAGCAAGTTTTTTAACCTCAAAAGTTTATTTCTTTTATTTTCTTATTCTTTCTCATATAATATATAAAGTGATTATTATTAAGGTTTTTCATTTGTTAAAATTTTATTATATTGGTACTGTTGCATTAAAATTATATTTGTATATATTAATAAACACAAGATAGACTTATTTATTATTAATTTTAAGATTTTAACTATAAATATTTATGTGATATCAATTTTTATATTAAATTTTTTTAAGATGAAACTTTATTGATTTTAACTACCCACTTTTTTAAAATCGTTCAATTATATAAAATTCTTTCAATGCAACAGTCTCATGTAAGATGAATGTAGAAATATCATTTGTTATATATGAAAAAATTATTTGTAGCTGCGTATTTTATTTTTTGAATACACTGCCGTAGCAAGAATCACGAACAATGCTTTCAACAATGATTAATTTATATCGACGTTCTTGTAAAAATGTATATTATTTGTTTATGAAACTAGTGAGATATATGATAAAGTAATATTAAACACATTTATACACGAACATCTTTATCTTTTGCTTTTTCCTCATTTCATTATTTTCCTTTAATTGTCCTTAAATTTATTTTTAAAGTTTATTTTAGATTTTTTTTTTTTAATTTGTATTATTTTTACTTGTACTTGCTGCGGCAAATCATTATTCATTTGGTTAATACAAAAAAAAGGGGTGACAGAAAAATATCAAAAATAATGACGTTAACTGAAACTCCAGTTTTGTACATATTTGATTTAAATAAATTATTTGTTCATATAATTAAACTTCATCGTGTTATTTTAACCAATTTATTTAAATATATTTTACATAATTACCGAATGTGTAACTTAATACTTAGCCACTGGGCTTTACAGTTACCAAATTATAGCATTATGTAAAAATGAGAGGAACAATTCTCCATATATTGTAGAAACAAATGTAAATAATAAAAATATTTATATAATGTATACACGCCAAGAGGATCGCAAACGTGTATTTAGAATTTAAGTTAGCCCCAAAAGAGTGTTCTCACCATTCAAATCTACAAAATATAGCAACAAAGAAAATAATATGATTTGTCAAAAGCATTTCGCATTTTGCAAAATGTATATATCAATTTCTGCAATCAGAAAAAGTAATATTAAATTCAAAAACAAATAAAATATGCAATATAAGATGCAAATTGGTTAGCTTTTTTTATTGAGAAGAGAATAAGGATTAATTTTTAAATTACAGGTTTCAAATAAAGTTATAAATAAACCCTGCAATTGGGAGACTAGTTCCCAATCAGTGTCTCGATATTGATTTTCCGCTTACGAAAAATTACTATTGAGAGTTATATAGAAGCAAAGGCAAAAAATGACTGCATGAGCTTTTCATATTACACTGTAATTGATTTACTATGTAAAAGTCGAATGTAATATATTGAATTCAATTACAAAGTCATAAATGTAGCAATAAGAAGATCGTTATTGCTACACTTTTTTTCCAACTTCTTTTTGTACCTGTGTAATAAAGTATTACAAAATCAATTAAACTTTTTAGTAAGTTATCACAAAGTGCAACAAAGAAAAGCCATATATCATTTAACCCAATTTAAAATATATTAATAAAGAAATTTTTTGTCTATTTTTTTCCTTTAGTTTCTATAACATTCATAAAAGAGTTGAATAAAATTAAAACGATCAAAAGTAATTTCCAAATTTTTCGGTAAAAAAGACTTGATAAATTTTGAAACTTTATACAAGGTATAATCACTGCCTATTAATTTATCCATAAAACTTTGTATACATTTAGAAATATTTAGTTTAATAAGAAATAAAACACATTTTTTTATAAATTTTAACAATTAATTAATAGAAAAAAGTATTTCATACAAAATGATTGACTATTTTCAAACAAAACAAAGTTTTCTCTTGCTCATTTAAAAAACCAATATTACAGAGAAGCTCGTCTTATGAAACCGAATATATTTTGTAAAACAACAATTTGCTTGTCGATCACGTTTCATTAAACTCAAAAGTAACAAAATATATAATTAAAATAACTTCGAGCTTGAAGCGACAAACATTGATTAATTAAGACACTGGATATGGAAATAACTATATTTTTCAATATAAATTTTCTTTTAATAATAACATTTTCCTTGATAATAACTATTTTTAATAAAATAAAATTTTCTTAATAATAATTTTTCGTCTCGTTTACAAAAAGCGGAAATAAAGGTACGAAATTTCAATTACAAATAGTTGTCAGAAGCAGATGTGTATAACTAAAATATTTTTCAGTTTAAAAGCTTAATTTTAGTTTGAAGTAACTAAAATCATTTTCACAATAACTATAGTTGATACATTTAGCGGTATTGTTATTATTTTATATTATTTTTTTATTTATTGGTTAATAATTAATAATAAATTATTAAAAATTAATAAGCGACGGAGAATCCAGGCGAATTGTGGCTAAACTCATAGAAAGTGAAGCGAGCCAACGTGCGAGCCACGTCGCTCCACCACGTTGTGTTCTACGTAGATTTATAGCGAGCTAATGATAAATATAATCATAAAACGCAAAACATTAAGTACCGTATAGTCAGCAAAAAAGAAAGACATTTTAGCGGAGATTAAAAAAGTCATTTAATAGTTCATCGCAATATTATTCGCTGTACATATCTAACGTGTATAGTCGCAGAAAATAATCATATAGTGCAACTATAGAGGCATTGCTCAGAATTTCGTCGCTCAAGTCTGATTTTACGGATGACAGATAAGAA
>JABFPM010002047.1:0-17840 GCA_022817325.1 Idris sp. 1 HC-2018 | reverse complement strand
TTGTAGTTTTTCAAAAAAAAAAAAAAAAAAAGGAATTTACTATTTTTTAATATAAATTTGCAACTTATAAAATAAAACTATAGAATTAATGAAAAATTAGAAACAATTTTTTGAGGGTTTTAAATTTTTGTAGGCAATTATTAAAAGTTGTTCAAAAATTTATAGAAAATCGTTTACCAAAAACTCATTTTACAGTAAATATTTATTTCCACATCTATTATGTTATATAAATAATAAAAACCGTGACAAAAAGTACCTAAAAATAAAAAACAACAATTTTAAAAACCATTTCTTTCTATATACTATAATATTCTTATTATAATCAGTAATACATTTTTATACTTTACCGTAAAAAAAATAAAAGTATTTTAATTAGAAATATTATGTATTTTAATTGCAGTATAACCTCACACGTTCTATTTTATTAATTCTTTATGTTCTTAATTTTATTCTTAAATTATATCTAAAAAATGTAATTGTACTAACCATCAAAACTTAAATATTTAAATGTTTATTTTTGAATGAAGAATTGACATTTACCAAATCGATACTTTTGTTTATGTTATTAAGATCACTTTGCAGCGTAAGCTTTGCGGTCAACCGGCAAAGTTATAACAAGTTCCACTCACTCATGAGAATAAGCCTTTACGGTAACAACTTCACAGTCTTTTTAAACTCCAATTTATAAAGCAAAAAAACTTTCTTTCTACAGTAAGAATTAATAAAAGCAATTCTTATTCTATTGACTTATTATCATCTATTCCCCGGTGTTTGGATTTACATCGAAATCCTACGTGGACGAATTTCCACGATTTTTACAAAAGAATATTATTTCTGTGGCGACACGCCATAACCAGTCCGATAACCAGTTAACACTCGCAATACCAGACTCTTCGACCCCCCTAAAACTACCATGGAGCCAAATTGGCTCCACGCGATTTTTTAATGTTAAATTGTGGTTTTTTATATTTATTGTAGGAAAATGATTTCTAAAGTTTTTTTTCATATTACATTATAAACAAAACAAAAATTTTTAAAATTAAATAATTAGAAAAAATTAAATTACAAAATGATATAAAATTTGAAAAAAATGTTTTCTTAATAAAAATTAAATTTTTTTGTTCAAATATTATTTTTTATGCTTGAATTGTTAATAAATATTGTTTTTCTAATCAAGAAATGCAATAAACAATTCAAAAAACAGCTCTAACGGCTCTGGACCCAAATTGGCGCCTTGGTAGTTCCAAAAGTATTTGTAAATATAAATTGTAAATATTAATAAAATTAAGAAATTTTTCCGCCAAAATGACGGAAACTAAAAATAATTAAAAGTCACGAAAGGATTTTAGATTACATTAAGAATTGACGAAGTTATAGAAAAATTAAAACCGCTCGGAGCCAAATTGGCTACCTTGGTAGTTTTAGTGTTAACTAATAAAAACATGATTTCGAGATATTACCTTTCAAAGTTGTCCAATTCTTTTCTTCAAAAATTTAATTGTAATAAGAATTTCGCATAAATTACGTTATATACATTAAAAATATATGACAAAATTTTTATATTTACATGTCGAAATTATTGATGACAAATTACGTTACTTAACTGGTTATGGCGTGTACTTATTGTCAGTTAACTGTTTAAGTTTTTATGCTTTTACGCAGATAAGAATGAATTAAATCAAAATATGTCAATACTATATTGAAATGGGGCTTGAAAAAAAAATTTTTGTTATTAACTCATTTGTGAATTTTTCGTTACTTAACCGGTTATGGCTCGTCGCCACAGATTTAACTTATTTAAAGCATGTCAAATACTCCATTATCAGAAGGTGTGTCTCAAAAGTCTATTATTTTGCAACCATTTTAATTTTAGAAAATTTTATTAATCAATTTTATGATCAATAAAAACACAATACACTAAAACATTGCAAATTTTTTCACTGAGTGGAAATACAAATGCATCTTTTTGCGAGTTAATATAGATATTTTATAATAAATAATCTCATAATATGCACATATGTAATTTTATTCATATAAAAAATTATTTAAGCTTGGTATAATACTTGTGAAACTATAGAGTTTTTTAGTATCATTTTGGTGTTTCTCAAGTATATGTTTCGATTCATTTATTACACAATAACAAGGAAAGTGAATCTTAAGTGTAATCTTAATGTAACGTAGATTTAAACTTATCGGTGTAAAAATCCGTCCAATTAAATAAAATTACCTGGTCTACACTACATTTAAACTTTAAAAGTGTAAAGCTGAACGCCAGGGTTTTCGCCATTTAATTTCAATACAGTACTTATTGTGATATTATTCTTTAAGAAATATTACACATTTAATTGTAAACAAGCTTTAAAAACGCAGTAGATTTCGATACTTGTAGTTGTTCGCCATACTCCATGGCGAAATGGTCAAGGTGTCTGCTTTCGACCTGTCAAAGTAAGTAGGACCAGAGTTCAATTCCTTGGTGTTTACAAAATAAAAATATAAAAAAATACAATTAAAGCAGAAATAATTGATTTTTTGTGAAAATGCATTTTTCGAAAAAATATCGTGGTCTATTTCTCGTAAAAAAATATTTAACATAAAAAATTGTATGTTATAAAAATACAAACTTTCTGTTATATTTTTAGCTATAATTTTCTTAAAATTCTTGAAATACCAAAAAGTTGTGAAAAACAGTTTTTCTAATTTTGAGAACAAATTATTATTTTTTGAAGAGTTTTATAAATAACTATTACTGGACAAACCGTGGAAAAAAGTACAACCAATTGGAAAAACCTCGACTTTTTTTGACCTAAGAATTAAGTGACTGTCTATGGATTTACCTTGAAATAAAAGTATTATTAATCTACATAACTTTTTGTGTAGTATTATATTAATAGCTTTTAAAAAATCTGAAGCATTAATAAACGTAGTCAATTTTTTGGCTGATTCGGCAAAATGTTTTGGAATATCTGTATTCCAGCTCAGTAAAAGCGAGTCATTCCACCCTCATTCCATACAGATTTTAATGAACCCCAATTACTTTTATGTTTATGTTGATAAATGAATAGTACTAATACATTCTGCAATTTCAGACCCCATCATGAATTTGGAAATAACTGTATTTCTCTACTTATTGGTTATTAAATCATAATGTTTTAGAGGTATTAAAAATCTCAAAGCTTATTATTCGAAATCAATTATAACGCTAAAACTTGAGTGATTTCTACTTGTAAGGTATATCTTTTCAAAATTGATTTGACGAACTCTTGTAACTAATTTTAAAACGCTGCGATAATAATTTTTAGTCAATTTTCCAAGGCTGGGTAGTAACTTCAAAAAAAGTTAAGTTAAAATTACTAACTTTTAACTTAACTTAATTTTTGTAAAATTATTAACTTTTAATTTTTTTTTTTTTTTTTTGAAAAAAGTTATTTCAACTTTTTCAATAACTTTTGTATTTTAATAAAATTAAATATTCTTACATTCTGAATATCTATTAATATAAGACATTTTGTTTTGAAAATACTTTAATGAAGTGTTTACTTGCAAACATGGTTATAGCAAATAAATGAAATTGTTTACTGACTAATCATGTCTTCCTTTTTTCATTTATCACAAAATCAACACTTTTTTTGATTAAGAGCTTTTAAGATCCAGTGCTGCCAATCTTGAATTATTCTGAATCTTAACGCTGTAACTATAATAATTTGTGTACAGAATAAGTCTCTAGACTATTAACCACGAAAGAGCCCAAAGATTTAGATATGGGCTATTATTAAAAATCATTCAACCCAACTTATCCACGTTGTCTGATAGACTATTCTAGACCAAATGACTTGTAATTTTGACTAGTACTTGTAATTAAACACTGGCGATGATCCACACTGTACCAAATAATTGGTGTAATTGTGTTCTAAAATTGGTTGCAATAATTATTGGTGAAATTTGGTATAAAAAAGGTTAAACAGCGGCATTTTTTACACCATTAATGCACCAAATATTTTTACGCCGAAAAAACACTATTCTTAATCCGATATTTTTGTAGTAAAAAGAATACTTACACCAAAAGTAAACCAAACTTTTGCTAATTGCCTGTCGTACCAAGTTTACTCCAAAATGTTACACCAAGTTTGTACATCTATTTTACCAAAAAGTCGTCACACCACAATTAGCATCAATGTGCACCAATATTTTTGAAGAAATCTTTTACACCAAATCTGAACCAAAATATAAATAAAAAGTGAATTTATGCAAGTTTATAATTTTAAATTTAGCATTGATAAAATTGTTAAGATTTGATAAGCAAGTAGAGCAGTAAGACATACCAAAAAAAAAATTATTTTTATTTACATAATTCGATTACTGCTAAAAAATATACAAGTTTGAGAAATTTAATTAAGTTGCTATTAAAAAACCTGTTTTCATAAATATTTCTTCATGTAAACCTCAATTAGGTTTCCAAAAAAAGTAAACATTGTAGCACCAAAAATACGCCATCAGAACACCAAATTTGACCAATATTTCTGGTGCATACGTGGTGAAAACTGGTTTAAAATTGGTGCAATAAAGGGTGTAAATTCTCAACTCGGTTAAAGAGCTGTATTGCATTAGTAAATTCCCTCAATCTTTAGTTGTTTCTTGGTGTAGATGAGGTAAAACTGTGGTGCAACAATTATGCTCCGAAATCACACCAATTTGTTGATTTGAAATCGGTGAAAATCTTGTGCTAATATGGCTGTATTTTAGTGTCAATTTATTATACTAAAAATGCTCCATCAAAACACCAAAAGTTGACCAATATTTTCGGTGCATGCATGATGTAAATTATATTTTGATGTAAGAGTTGCCGCTTTTAACCCATTTTTATACCAAAACTTAATGGTTTAAACATGGTGATACGAATCGCCAGGGGACATATAAAAGTTGTACCACGGGACCTCTTCAACAATTCTATGTATAGTTTCTTCGAATAATGTTTTGCTTAAATTTCCCTCCCCGATATCAAAAAACCTTCGTTAGACCTCTGAGATTTGTTACATTTAGCAATGACGTCATAAACCCCTTGATCTTAAATTATACTCGAAGAACCGAATGTTTGTTGTTACTTCATCAATCACTGCTTTATGATTAAATTCTGCACATAGTTTAAGCAACCTTTAGAGAATAACGGCCGATTAATATATCCATTTGATACTTCACATAGAAACGCCCTTTTTGAAAATTTGAGCGTAGACTGGTCTATTTGAAACATTGGCGAAAAGCGGCCTGTCTCAACACTGAGTCCGGAAATAGGTCTATTTTGAATGCTTGACAAAAGTACCTATTTTCTAAAATACATATTGAATAAACTTTATTCGACAAATAAATGAAATAAAACTGCCTTCATGAAGTCTTGCGAACCCTTATGAAAAAAAAGAGTGAATGCGGTGTAATACTGACTCGGTGTCATTTGAGATACCTAGAATTCAGTTTAGTGTAAATCGAATTTTGGTGTACTGTAAAATGAATAGTACATTTAAGGGGAGACATCACCTTGCAAAACGAATTTTGTTGTTGCATTTTTAGGATTCTTAAGCCCTTGAAAATGTTCTTGCACAACGGGATTTCAATATCTAACTTCGTTACATTACAGTAAACATAACTCACAAAACTAACAGAACTTAAAATGCATTTTTTTCGAAAAAACATTTTTTTTTAATTGGCTTCCAGCTTTTCTTAGGATCACAACCGATTTAGCTTTTTTTTAAACTGTATAAAAGTGAATTGTTTAAAACCTAGCATAGCGATTTTTTGATAGTTTTTTATTAACATTTTAGTACAGATTTTTTGAACGAAAAAATGACTATTTTTTTTACATAGCCGCCATTTTTTTAGTTTTCAAAATTTAAAATCGCTAACGTAGGTTTGAGCTATTTTCTTAAGCTTTTAGAATTTCTAAACGTGATCGTTCTCCGATGATTCATGACTTTCCAGTGCTGGAGGTCATCGAGGTGCAACTTCCTGGAGACGACTTGCGCAAGCTACTATAACTTACACAATTTTCAATATTTTTTACTCAAAAAAAAAATAATAATAATCTTTAAATATTCCTTTAAAATATGCAAAAAATAATTGAACAGTTTATTTCATTACTAACAGAGGGAAGTCGGGTATCGTGGGAAGGGTGGGTAATGCGGGAAATGTATTTTTTAATTTCATTAAGTTTAATAGATGAATATTTGGCACTTTATATGGTTAATAATAGAAAGTTCTTCACTTAATTAAAAGTTGATTTTAAGCATTACTGAGTATGTGACATAAGTAAATCAAAAAACAGTACTTCAAAGTTTTATTTTGTTCATGTTTAACGATCTAAAAATGTACCTATTTTATTGATAAATAAAAGATGAATACATGTAAGGTATACATTGAAGTGTGCTTTGTTAAGATGTGAATCGATTTTGATATTATTCATAAGCATTTTTATGAAAACACTTATAATATAAAAATTTGTCTATGAGGTAATACGGGAAGTCTTATGTGGGGTAATATGGGAAATATCGAAATATATTTTTGAATTGTTATTTATCACTTTTTCAATAAAAATAAATTATTTTTGCACCTCGGGCACGTAAGTAGCCACTTACGCTTCATGTTACATTAAGCGTAAGTTGCTGTTTTCAAGCAGATAACCGTAAGTGAACAAACAAATGAATCCGACTTCTACATGTAACCTTTTCAATCAAGACAAAGAGTAGTGAGCGACTTGAAAGATCGAGTGACTAGATTCTAGAATCCTTTTTTTACAATGAGCGAAAACGAATATTCATCCCTTGATGAATTTTCCGACGATGAGCCTAACGTATTTTTCAACTGGCCCAAGCCGAGAAAGAAGAGTTGCTGCCGACGAAATCAAACGTCCGGTACAAAGAAGAGTATGATCATTTTATGACCTAGAAAAATGATTGCAAGTACGGCACAATAGACGGGAACGTTCTCCTTGCTTATTTCTCCGAAATGGCCAAACACTATGCGCCACCGTCCCTGTGGACCAATTATTCAATGCTAAAAAGTGTGATAAATATAAATCACAACATTGACATCAGCAAATTTGCCCCGCTTTTTGCGTTCATTAAACGAAAAAATGAAGGGCAGTAAATAACCGCTGAAGAAGTGGAAAAATTCCTAACTCAAGCTGATGATTATCCTTGGTTGGCGACCAAAGTAAGATTTATAATCGTTTTTTCTTTCTTTAGCCTGTAAACATCTTTATTATATAAATATACCTAAAATAACCCGAAAAATAAACTTGCAGGTTGTGCTGCTCTTTGGGGTTTATGGCGCACTTCGATTGTCAGAAATTACAAATCTGACAACTGAAAATATAAAAGATCACAACGGATTGTGAAATATTGAAATCCTAACCGAAAAAACAAAGTAGACAAAACATTTGTAATACGAGAACCGTATTATCAAATGGTACAAAAAATATGCGAGCAAATCCCAACTTGAAGCGATTCTTCTTAAATTATCACTCTGGAAAATGTATTAAACAGGTGAAACAAATCATTTTGATTTAATTGAAAAAAAAAAAAATTTTAAATAATAATGGAAAATATAAAGAATGAAAATAAAATTAAATGTAAAAAAAGTGCAGGTCATTGGACGAAACAAAATTGGCAAGATGTCAAAAGAAATCTTTTTTGAAATTACCCGATGTAAATGAATATACGGGTCATTGTTTCCGCCGCATATCGGCGTCGATACGCGCTAACACTGGCGCAAACATAGAGTTGATCCGCAGACACGGAGGTTGGAAGTCTGATAAGGTGGCTAATGGGTATGTGGAAGATTCTCTCCACTACAGAAACGTCACCCACGACCAAATTACAACTGCGATTTCCTCAAAGCTTCATTCTTCACCACCTGCTAAAAAACAAATACTCGATGCCCCAAGAAACACACCTGAAAATGAACCTTTTCCGGATCTGTCCGCAAATGTCTCCACACAGGCCACAGCTGGCTCAGCGTCTGAGACCGTGGAGAGCTTGAAAAATATTCGAGGAATTATCGACTTGCCAATAAATGTGCCCTTCCAACTGTTTCTGACCAACTGTTCAAATTTTGAAATCCATTTTAAAGATTAAGTTTAGTTTGATGCTCAATTTGTGTTAACTAAAGTTTACGTTTCATCTTAAAACATAAACAAAAATGTATTAAAAATATTCAATAAAAGTTAATTTTTTATATCGTCTTTAAGTATTCATCTGAAAAATCAAGTAACTTTATAAATGATTGATAAATCTGAAAATGAAAATATAATTAGTGCCCTCGGTGCAAAAAATATCGTATGTATCATGAGTCATAAGTAAACGATTCGAAACAAGCGTGAAGTGTCTTTACAGCCGGAATTGACACCTCGCGCCTCACTTCACGCTTGTTTTGAATCGTTTACTTACGGCTCTTGATAAATAATATACTATTTTTAAACGATGAGTTTCAAATAATTTTATTCAAATAATTTAATTCTAATTCAATTTTTTGTTTGAACTCATAAATGGTTAAATTACTACAATTAAATTTTATATCCAAACAAAAATTATATTTTTGTGTTAAAAAACTAACTTACCTATAAAGCATTCTTTCTTGCCGGTCGGCTTCCTTGTAGATTTTGTAGTACATGGCTAACATGATAAAACCTGGAATAAAGAAGCTAACTCCACTGCTGATGATCGCATATTCCGCGTTGACGTGGAACATGCACACATCTGGATAATCTTTTCTAAACTCAAGGTGTTCTCTGGTAGTGTACCATCCTCCAAAAATAGGCACGAAGCTCATGACGATCGGCGAAAACCAAACCACACCCAGCATGGTCCACAATCGATGATTCGTCATTATCAGGGGGTAGTCCAGCGGCTGGACAATGGCGTAGTACCGGTCCACAGAAATACAACAAAGGTGTAGTATAGATACAGTTGAAAAAAAAACATCAAGCGAATTCCAGACGTCGCACATGAAATAACCGAAAAGCCATTTACCGGAAAGCTCCACAGAGGCGTTAAACGTCATGGCAAACAGTGCAACTAACATGTCCGCGAGGGCCAAAGACACAACAAAGTAGTTCGTTGTTGTGTCTCGTAGTTTTCGGTGTCTCATCACTGACACTATCACTAAAAGGTTTCCGAGTAGCGCTGCGAGAATTATGAAACCAAGGATGCAGCCTTTGATAATCAGCACGAGAATGTGCTCGATATGCTGCCAATTTTGCCATCCGATCGTGCCGTTTTGTCCGGTGTCGATGAGCAGGTCGACTAAAGTGCTGTTCTCGTTGTTCGGGTCGAGCTCGAGGCTTGAATTTGCCGACATGTTTGAGTATCACCAAGGCATGCTTCCGTGTTTCGGCTGTCTTCAACACTTTTTTCAGCATCAAGAGGCTTCGATCAGTCGTGAAGGAATCCATCGAAAATGAATCCTGGGGGGTTTCCCATATTGAGAAATAACCAAGCGGAAAATTGGATATAAAACTTGTTCAGTTCACATCAGATTTTTGGTAACTGTTTTTTGGCAGCGCAGATAAAAAAATCGGTGTAGAACGACATGTAGACTTCTTGATAGCTGAAATTTAAAAGAATCTCATTAAAAGGTGCAATTTTTTCAAAATTAAGGTTATTCACTTTTTTCATTACTTTTTGGTATTTTTTTAATTTAAATGTTCTATTTTTCGTTACGTTAAACCTATTTTCAATATTTATACAAAAATATTGATCTACATCAACTCTTATTTTATGGTAATTTTGATTTTGAGCTTAAAAAGCCTTTTACATTTTTACATTGATAATGAACTTATTGAAAAATAAACCACTTATATTTTTAGCCTTTTTACTCTACAATAACTTTAATTTAAAATTTGTTCATTTATTGAAGTAATATTTTAAAAGCAAACAAATATGGGAAAATAAAATGTATTGATTCAGTATGATCCAATAATATTGGACACACAATACCGTTTCAGAATTAAGACAAGATTGATTCCCTTTTGAATGATCAAACTTGATTTTTTGTATTTTTTACGATATAAGTTAATGATTTAAAAGAGTCAATAAAATTAATTTAAATTGTATAAAACATTTCTATTATGTTTGAAAGTATTATTTAACAATTGTTCAAATATTCTTTCATTTAATAACATTTAATAAACAACATTTAAAAAAAATGAGAAATTTGTAGATTTTACATAAAGTCATCTAATTTAACTTTTAGTCAATATAAACTCATTTTAAAATGTATTTCAATGGTTCCCTGACTCTTTTTACTTAATCTGATTTCTTTTTTATAATAATTTTTTTATTTTTCATAATTATTACAGAAGTCACAAGTATAATATTTACTTTGTTATTCTATGAAATAACTAAAAATGCATACTAGTAATTAATTAACTATGTATAGATCAATATTAAATAATGGAAAAATTGATTTTAATGAAAATTCATTAAAACATTGTTTATATAACAATAAATATTGGAATGCAAATAATTTTACACTTTTGTTTCTGAAAACCAATCTGCCATATCTCGTATTATTATAAAGTGGGTTTTATTTGCAACCCTGATATGACTTTAAAATTGTTGTAGATAATCGTAAAATCTCTAAATATCTCTACAGAGAATACATTCTGCACTCGTGTGTAAAATATTTTGTACGCTCTACTTAGATTAAATAGATATTTAAATAACAGAAAAATTGATCATTTCATTGATAAAAAAGCGTTTCTAATTTAATAGCAAAATCATCTGTTTGACTGCAATAAAAATATAATATAAATAAAGAAAAAATTCACTCTTACTGTTTATAGTAGTATAAACATTTGTTGGAAGGACACTTATAATTTCAAAATTTTCTAATTTTCTTCTTACATTCAATCAATAATTAATGTCAAAAATGCGATAAAAATGTTCGGTAAAATTTATTGAAATCAGAGAATCTTGAATTACTTGTGCAAGGGGATGTATAAATAAATGTGCAATAACAGTGATCGTAAAAAGTCACTTTTTTCCAGCCCTTCCCATCTTATTCCAGTGAATTTCTCATTGAATTATTTTTTCCCCCATAACTATTTTTATCTTAACGCACTTTTCCATAACACAAAACGTATGCTCTTGATTTATAATACGTTCTTATAATTTTAAGAGAAATATTTCACAATTGACTAGAAACTTCTGTCCTAAATTATAGTAAATAAATTTGACACTTCATAATTATTGAACTAATTTCGTTAGGAATATCTAGGAAGTGAAATTCTCCAATATAATATGGAATATTTTAAATTAATTTGCATGAGTAAATTTAACAGTGTATAATTATTACTGGAATTCCTCAATTATTTCAAGTATTCGAGATTAATTGTAGCAGATAAAGAAAACTAAACATCAGCATAATTTTTCACTTACTCAGTGAGGAGTTTTCTAAAAGAAATTTGAGACAAAAATTTAAGGCTGCCATAAAAAGTCAATAACAGGCAATTCATAGGTCTATGTAGTTTACGCGTGACCCACAAATTTTTATAATTGCTATGATTTCATTATAATGATTGGCGTGCGTCGGCAATAATCCGGGAGAAAAATTGATGGTCAAATATGTACATCAAAAATAGAAAGAAACCACTGCACTATTTTTTTTAGTATCGATTTATCTAATAAGAACAACCAACAAATCAAATTTATATCAATCCTGATGAGAAATGGAACAACTAAAATTTGGTCATATCATCATTCACATACCGCGAATAATGCTTTATTGTAGTCAATAAAATACGAATGAACACTTTTATTAAATTAAAAAATAAAAAAAAATTAAATTTCATACAAAAAGGACAATACAATATAATTTTAAATCGTTTTTTTACGATTTTAAAATACAAACTGCATCGCTTTTATAACAATATATTGCGGTGTGGGTCTAAATTCATAGTTGAATGTAGGTCAATACAAAAAAGATAACACTCAGTATCTTAGGACGATTGATTATCAAAAGAAAAAATAATTAAAATATTTTAGTTTTATTTTTTAAATGTTTATAAATTTTCATTTAGAATGTTGGTTAAGCACACTGAGAAATTCAATTTATTTTATTGATTTATAAAGATAGTAAATTTAATTATGTAGAAAATAACTACCTGAGTAGGTTCTTTCACTGCAATCTAAGTTTTCAGATTCTCTTAGAAATTCTCATAATAGTTGATGACATTACCCATTCGTTTCCATACAGTAATGTATATTTATGCACTTTTAAAAATGCACCAGAACTACTAATCGAATTCTGAAATATGATCATATATAATATGACTCACTTTTATATAAATAGTAAACATTAAAATGTTACTTTCTATGATAAATTTCCATGAACCTGTAATATTGAAAATGTACGGGTTTGATAAAAAAATTGAAAGAAAATTTAAAATATTGATTTTTTTATTTTAGTTTCATTTTGAATGAATAATAAACTATGAAATTGAATAATGTTGTTTAACTGATTTATGGGCAAATCTCTATAATTTTTAACCTACCTGTCCCTCACATTTCACTTCAATTTTGTGGATTATTAAATTGAAGATTTTAGTTTTTATGGTTTGCACACCTCAAATTATTATAGTTTTACACTTAGTAAGTATTTATACGTTTATACGAATTATATTTTAAAAATATTTCAAAATCCCAAGTTCAAATTATTGCGTCTTTAACATGTCCCTTTAAGTTATACAGACACATTTTCTTTTTTAATTTATAAGAGTTAAACTGCAATTAAAAAATTAATAAACATTATTTTAACTTTATCAAATGCAATAAGAACAATTCAAACGTTACGCATTTAATATGTAATCTAAAAAAAATTATCAAAATCTGTCCCTGAGTTTTGACGTCGAAGACGTAATACATTTTGTAATTGAAAATATTTATATTTAAAAATACTTTAATACTTCTGGATAAACTGCACAGTACCTTGATGTAATAAAATATATGCGCGTGCAATAACATCTAATTATATATTAAAAACTACTTAAATAATTGAAATACCGTTTCAAAATATTACGTCTTTGAAATTAATTAGAACAGAAAAGCTGTCAAAAACGTAATATATACCTATGCTTTTACAATTAAATATTAATTTAAAGTTACGCACATGTAATTTATCACTGTTCGACTGTATATTATTCATTTTAAAATAATAATAAATGATAATTATGATAAAACTAAGATGTGCTAACACTTGTTTTTAAAATCTTTGGCAAGTTGAAAGTTAAAGGTTCTGGAGAATTACTCTTATATTATTAATAGCAAAATTATTAAAATGTTATAAAAAGTATTATTAGATTTAATAAGTCAATTTATCGGATGAATAATTGAAATTTAAAACGACCATGACATGACAGTCATATTTTTAACAATATTTATTTCATTCTATTTGTTGTTTTATTCATTTAAGCGGAAAACGGTAAGTTGTTAGAAAAGTCATTAATTTTAATGCACCTTTAAAGCAGAACTGAGCGTTAATACCAATAATATCAATAACGCACAATGCACATAAATATGAAAATTACTTGTGCACATATGAAATTTGTATTAAATTGTATACTTATGTGAAATTTAACATATTTGTACACGGTATAATTACGATTTTCGGCCAAAAAAATTCTGACAGTGTAGTGCAAAAAAAATTTACATGTCTCTAATTATAGAATAAATTTTAACTTGCTCATTTGCATCGATCGAAACGTCAATAAATGTACTTATCTGAACTAACATTGCTCTGTTTTTTTAAAATTAAATAATATCACATCAAAACGATGTGATATTTTTTGTTCCGGAGAAATGTCTACATTTTATTTTCACATTTATTGTTATTTCTAAACTGTTGTGTTATTTGACTTGTTGTTTACAGCTGTTACACTTGTACAGGAAAAAAGAATTCAATTACTTACTAAAATTGTTTATTTATTATATCAGAAAAATTCTAAGGAAAAATCATTGAGTTTATGAAGCAATTATTTTGCTGACACAATAAAAGTTTTTGTTTTTGATGCATATCTAAATAGCAAAAATCGAAAGATAAAAAACATGCATTCTTAAAAGTCTTTCGAATTCGAACTCGTCTTTTTCATTCGTGAAATCTATTTTTCGTTTCAAATTTAAGGTATTTACAGTACATAACGCAATAGTTTTAAGTGCAATTCAAGTTTTATGAGGTTTTATAACTTTTATCAAACTCCAAATACATTGTCACAAAACTAACAGAAAAAAGTGCAAAGTTTTTATATTTAGTGTAAAAAGTAATATCAAAACTTGTTTGTTTTTGGATGACAAAAATGTCATTATATAAGGAGAAACAAACAGTCACACGCTAACATTACACAATACATTCAATGTCACCCAATACAATGTTTAGAATTACATTGTTTTCCATTAATCCATTATTAATTGTCTCAACAGTGTTAATATGATATTGTTTTTATAATAAAACTCAGTTTTACCTCAATGTATTTTTGAATTTTCGATTTACTGATCAAAATAGAAATTTATTTCTGAGTAACAAGTGATAATAAATTTACTTGAACAAAATTCATTTCCATTGAGGTCATATTATCCGATAAATTTTTATTAACAAATCGTTCGCGATTAATCAATACGCGTATAAAATCAAATTGAAAATTTTATAATAAAATTTTATGACAGGTCGAATAATTAAAAGGACAAACTTGTCTTACTTTTGTTCATTCAATCTCCATTGCAATTATTTTTGAAAATCTAAATTAATTTTTAATTTAAAAGTTATTTTCAAAGTACTTCCGATTTTCGAGATGCCGAATAATTTTCTTTTTATCTTACAATGATATAACAATTTTTTTTGTAAACAACAAGAAAATATTGAAGTATTTTTAATAAAAGAAAATTCTTATTTCCCCGAGAATAAAATATATTTCTAATAAGTTGAATTTCTTGTGTCATAAATCGAAAAATATTGAAATTATTATGCCATTCATATTTGTAATACAATTTCTATCTTTTGCGATATATTAATATATATTTTTTTTTGTTCAAATAACTGTAGTTTATGAATGAATATGATAAATGTTAAGTCAACACATATGATTGTTCATTATATTTTTCATTTCAGGGGATCAAATTTGGGGAAACCAAATTAAATAAAATTCGTTACACTAATTTTGGCCACACGTGGCTATAATTGATTTACTTATTAAAATTATAACTTATGATCGATATTTGGCACACCAATTCAATCACGTAGCCGACGATTTAAAATATTTCTTTGTTTCAGCGTTGCCTTTGCGATGCAGCGTAAACTTATTTTATCAATCATTCCGCAAATAACTTTGCCCGACAGAGAAAATTTACATTCTACTGCATAACGTTCATAAGTTTTTACTAAATGACGTCTCAATATCCGCGAGATATTATCACAATGAGAAAAGTCAAAGTGAACTTTTGTTCTGATCAAATTTTCGTCACATTCAAAAGTAGAGCAAATCTGACCTTTCCATTTGGATGAAAACCAAGATTCTTTGATTTCAATTACAAAAAAAAACTTTTAATGAATTAGAAAAATCATACAGGTGTTTATTCTTAAAAATTTATAGGTGTTATTAACAAATATTCTTTATAATTATTTTACTAAAAACTTGTACACAACTTTTTTTAAAAACAAAATATAAAAGGCGGTTTTTGTTTTATTTGAAGTATAAGCTTTTCAGGATTTGGGTCGTTAAACAATATTTCTTTTCCACTTTAGACACTGTAATAACTTCACTTACTTTCACCCGAAATATTGCAAGCACAATTTCATCAAAGATGGGGTATTGTTAGATTAACTTATCCATTGTCACGCGAGGCACGTTTCACAGCACAGCTTCTGCGAAATCATGTCAATTTTCGAAGTGATATAAATGTTGAGATTTCAAGTTAAACTTAAGTGTATGTTACTTTTTTTCGTCACATTATCAAATTTCAATTCTGTGTTCTTAATTTTTTTCGCGAGCGCGGCTTATGACATAAAAGCTCCGGTCATAATTACGCGTGCTCACCGGCTTGCGAGACCGGAGTGAACTGTGCGCGGTCGTACTGGCTTTCCTACTTTCCTGTGCTTTTCACCCTCCACCATGTTTTGCCACCCTCTCGCTTTGCCCGCCACCGTCTATCTACCTGCCACCAAGGACTATCGAAAGATCCACACTCCCTTTTTTCATCTCGCCTTTGACGTGTATTATGGCTTGAGAAAAATTACATTTAAGAAATTTGCCGCCGATTGATTTTACATAGAGAATATATAACAGAATGAACAAAAAATATCTATAAAACGATAATTTAACGAAGCATTTACGTGTGCACGCTGGACGATTGATCAAAGAAATCTTAGTTTTTATTCAACTTCATTTACTTTCATGAGAATAAAATTATATTTTCATAAAGTAAAAGTAAAGTAACAACAAAATCAAGTTACTGCTTTAATGAGTTCTGTTGATGAAAGCTACTGATATTGGCCAAAGTTTTAAAGCTTGATGTATTTAAAGATGCTGTACATATATTTTTTATTATTTATTCATTTTTTCGAGACAAAAAATGTTGATTTTTCAATAAATTTAGAGTTTAATGCATACATTTAAATTGCTTATGTTCAAATAGTGTTTTGATTACAAAATTAATTGGGATTTTAAATTATTATTTCAGCTGACTTTTTATTTAGATTTTAAATTTTTGTTCAGACCATGAGTCCATAATTTTAAATCAATAGTATTTTTCAATTCAATAGTTTAATAAGCTGTTACAAATCGTTTGAAAGACAATAAAATTAAGTGACTTCCTCTCATATTTCCCCTTTAAGGAAGTATTGCAAACTTTTATAGATTTTTTTCTCCTGAATACGAATCTGCGTGAAAATGAGCAAGTATTTTTTCTCAATGAAGCTTAAGCCGTCATTTCGGCTAAACAAATGCAAAGTGTTGAACGCAAATTTAATAATATTTCGTTGCAAATTGTAGTAAACAAAAGTTGATTAAATTTAAATTACACGATGGTGATTTTTATCACAAATTTTAAAATATGAGTTTATGGTTAATCGTCTAGAAAATTTAATGAATTTTAATTTTGCGAAAAATCTTAAAAAAATTATTGTACACGTAAGTAACTTGAAAATTAATTGAAAATTTAATAAAGCTAGATTTTTATTTGTTAAAAATGTTGTTATCAACTTACCTTGAGCAGTTAGAAAATTAATTTAAATTTTATCAGAAAGAAAACTAATTATATTCAATGATTTAAAAATACAATAAATATTTTCAAAGATTTTTAATTCTGAAAATGTTGCTGAATATTTTAAAAATCTAGTTGTCTTAAAAATAAACAAAATTATTTATGATTTTATTAATGAAAAATATTTCTCTAAAATTTTATTGCAGCATTTTAGTCTTTTATATAACTATTAGCACATAAACCAATCTAGAATTTATGTACGAAATTGTTTGAGGGGAGTCTCCGGTGAAATTTTAGGCATATGAAAGAATTTATATAGAAAGTTATAATACTATAGCTACTTATTAATTTTTATTTATTTAATTAATTATTAATTTTTTATCTAAAATACGACTATGCATTTCAGACTTGATTAAAGTCAGTAATTTTTTTAGTTTTTGTACAATTACTAAATAGTGAATTTTCATTTTAAAATAAAAAATGTAAAGGAAAATACTGTTTGGCAAGTAATGCAAAAAATAACGATTAAATGTGAGTTTTAACCATATTTATAAAATGTTTCCCAGTAAAAAACGAAAAAGATCAATATTTAATATGTATAATATC
>JABFPM010002046.1:0-17840 GCA_022817325.1 Idris sp. 1 HC-2018 | reverse complement strand
TTGGTATATGTTCAAGAGTAACATAATCTAGTTTTGTGGGATAAGCTAGTTGAATCTCAATTTTGCCATTTTCACCTTTGAATGGCCAGCATTCACCAGCTTGAGTCCATGGCTAATAATTTCAAAATAAAATACATAAATGAAAAGTAATTTAAAAAACAAAAATTAAAAAGTAGTTGAAAATTAAAAAAGTAAAAAGTAGTTGACAAATAAAAAAGTAATTTATAAAATGAAGAAAATACTTTAATGATTTGTCGAGGTGAATTGTTGCTAATTTTCCATAAAGGGATTCCATAAATAGTTACATATGAATTGCTCGTATGGGGTTCTGTATCAGGAGTACTTATTATAGAACCCCCAGCAGCTGCAGACGCAAAATCAGGAAGTTCAGGCTCTGAAATAATATTTAATTTAAACATAAATTAAAAACATACTACCTTAATATAAATACATTTTATAGTAAATTATATACCTTTACTTTGTTTAGATAAATAAGATGCAACTTGTGAGTTCTGAAAATGAAAAGTAATGAAATCTAAAGAAATATGAACAAACAAGTATTCAATTGCTTATCAAATAATCAATAAAAATATCAAATAAAATATGTACTAATCTGTCAATTAGTGATTCTAAATATTCAGCCCTAGCTTGTATTTTGTCAATTTCTTTGTCAATTAAAGATGTTTCTGGGTTTGATTCATCTGTTAGACCAAACATATTCAAAGAAGAAATCGCTAATTCTCGTGTTTGCGAATGTTGTAGATTAATACTTATTATTGTAAAAAGTAACACAAAACCTGGAACAAAATAGTTATAAAAATATTTCGAATTTATGAAATTGATATTTTTTAGACTTACTTATTTTACTAAAAAAGAAAAAAAATTAAACATACCTAAACCCAAACTTGTGTACAACAAAACTATACAAGTAGGTACAATCGCTTTTTTAATAGATCTGATCAATCTTCCAAGTTTCATCAGAAGCCATAAGTCACAAATAATGGCATCTAAAATGAAGTCCTGAAAATCTAAAAGCAAAATTTGTTTAACTAAATGTACAATATTTTAATTTTGTCATAATAATATAATTAAAAAGTAAATGTTACTGCTTACCACTCTTTTTAAAGTAATAATTTTGTTGAAGCTTTTTTTTCATTATGAAAAAGTATTTTTTATTTTTTTATTATCTACTTAGCTTACAATAATATTTTTTCTTTCTATTTGAAAAAAAAAATATTTGTTTACAATCATCGTGAATACCAACATAAAAGTTTTTGACAGATTCTTGTACAATGTTACCAACTTAGCAAACAACAATAGTGTAATAGAAGATATTTTTGTTGACGATTCTCAGCTCACATCATAAAATAACAATCAAATTTTATTAATAATTGATAACAAAATTGTCACATTTGTTTATTAAAATGGATTTAACAAAAATGCCTAATGAAAAAAAATTGTATTTATGCAGATGGTATTTTCGAGGTACGTTATATTTGTTTGATAGGTTAAAAATAATAATAATTTGCAATATTTTTATTGTCTTTTGATTTTGACATTTCAGCTGGATTCTTAATGCTTCCTTTTCTCTGGGCAGTCAATGCAATTTGGTTTGCAAAACACGCTTTCGGTGAACCTTATTTTGAAGAACAAAAACAGATCAAACGATGTGAGCAGACTTTAATTATATTATTTAACATGCACATTTTTGATACAAAGAAAAAACTTTTTTTAAGCAATAATATTTTTGATTAATTTAAATTTTAGATGTAATATTTTCTGGAATTGGAGCAATAATATGGACAGCAGCATTTTTGGCCTGGGTGATAACGTTTCAGTTACAAAGAGTTGAGTGGGGTGAAGCTGCTGATTCCATCACGTTTTTGTTCCCAGCAGGGCGTGCTTAGTAATTGTACATTTAGTAATCATTATAAGTATTTTCGGTAATGATATCTGCTAGGCAAGTTTAAATCTCTGTCGCTGTTAAGTAATGAAATTTGTAACATTACTTTTGTAATCGAATTCAACTTAAATTATAAATTAGTTTTTCTTAATTAAATTGCAAAAATGTTTTAATGAGTATGTATGTATATGTGAGAATTGACTATATTTTTTACATTGAAAATTGAGTGCAAGCTTATGTGACAGGTTCTGTGAGAATGTTTTTTTTAAACAAATATCTTTATTTTGTAAGATGTCAAATAATTTAATAAACTTTTTATTTCTTTGTAAAACTTGTAATTTCCATTTACATTAATTTTCAAAGAAAATATATACTTTTTGTAAATATCAGTTAAGGGATACTGTTTAAATAAATATAAACTATGAAGGAATATTTTTTATTATTTATTCCTAAAATATTCGATATTTTAACAAAAATTAAAAATTCATAAATACATTGTTTATAAAGAAAGCACCTTAAAGATCAATTACTAAAAATATCAGTTCACAGAACTTCATTCAATTTTTTTAAAAATTACATCGTTCAGCATATTTTAATTGTAATTGATCTTTCATCAAGATAAAATGTTTGAGATTATGCATTAGCTATAATAAAATTAATTAATTTAAATACGATTGTAAAAATACTATTTCAACTAATAAAAATTTTAAAAATAAATGTCCATCAAAATTCTCTTATTTGAAACTAAGATACACTTTGTTTTCACTTACAAATATCAAACATTTATTTTCATAGTGAAACTAATCTTGTTTCAAAAAATGCTTACTCAAAGTACGGACTTTTCACGTACAAAATATATGATATCTCTGAAACACAATGGCTCATAGTATAAAAATATTATTTTTCTTTTTAACTATTTAATACTTTATCTTTTGTATGGCGTCCTCTTATTTTTTTTCATTGTCCAAAGTTTACTCTCAACATTTAATTCGAGTAAACCTTTGAAATATATTTTTGTAACTATTAAATTTAAACCTTTCTTCATACATAATCATCTGTAAACTTAAAATTATACCCTGATTTTAATAATTTCAAAGAAAAAAAGAATCAAATATCTCATATTAAATATTTTTCTTGTTGATAAAATATCCTCTCAATTAAACGGCTCGTCTTTTTTGTGCAAATAGTCTTAATTCTCTGCGAACTAACCGCAACAAAAGCTGAAACACACAAATTATTAAGAAATTAATAAGAGTTGTTTTGTTTTGTTGTTTTTTTTAAATTATCATAATGTAGTTGACTTACTGTTAAAGCTAACAGATCTGCTACCATGAGCATATAAAAAACATTGTGCCATCCTCCCCAACGTGAGACAACGCCTGCCAGCAGAGGGCCAACAGCGGCACCGATGCTGCCTGTGCCATCTATAATTGCGGTCACAGTTGCCAGAGCTTTGGAATTGTCGCCCAAACTTGGATGGGTTCCAAGTTCAGCTGACACTGCGGTTGTAATTAATGCATAAGGACCGTTTACCATTAGACCAGCTAATAGTAACATAAATATGTTTACTCCTAAGTTTATATTTCCAATATAATCATAGATAAATAGCTGTAAAAATTAAATGTTAATAATACATAAAATGAAATTTTATTGCAGTAAATTAAATATTAAACATAAAAAGTTTGATAAATAAAATTACCGTTGGAATTGCAAATCCCAACATTACGGTGCATGTCAAAGCACTCATCCCACTGTAATCGGAAATCACGCCAGCTAAGATAGCTCCAATTATGCCTCCAACATCAAAGAGTGTCGACATATCGGCACTGAGCGTTGCATTATAAGTAGCTATAAGAAAAAATATGACAAATTATTTTTTAGTTTTTAATTGTAGCGACAAAAATAATTATAACTCACTTGAGAAGGCGATGTACAATGGCAACCAATAAAGGAATGTGTAGCTCACAAGTTTGGCAAAAAACAGTGATAAAGAAAATTCTAACACTCCGGGAATTTTGAATGCTCCCATAAAACCGATAGCCTCATTTTTGTGTAACACTCTTGATGACCGGTTATTTTGTTCTAAAATTGGACTGGATTCGTCTATGACGATTTCGTTCTTTGAAAGAATAATTTAAATTAGAACTATTATTTTTATTATTAATTTTTTATTATTAGTCACAATAAAATTTATTTTAAATATGTTAAATGAACTTTTTAACAAGTGTTATCTGTAATTTATGATCATTATTCAATGTTATTTTAATACTATTTTTTAATAAAACTGTTAGTTATTTTAGATTTACTTTGATAATATGAGCTAGTTTGATTGACTTTTAAATTGTTGTTTAATTTTATCGTAGTTAATAATCATGATGATAGTTATAGCAAATGAAATGCAAATAAAGAAATAAGCACTAAAGTATTAGCAAAACAAAGTTACATAATAAAGTTTACTTTGTGATTACATTTTGTAATTTTTCTTTGATATGTCAGTTCTGTGGAAAACAATACAAAATTGTGCAATTAAGTTCTATCAAAAAAGTGTTACAATAATTTAGAATAAAAAAGAAAATAAATAATAACATGCACTTACATCCAAAGCGTCTTGATGACGCCAGTTAGGGCGATAGATGATGCGCTACATGTGCAGGAAAATGATAGGGTTAAATTTTAGTGGGAGCTCACTGCATGCTATAAATCTATATATGAAGTAATTTTCATGAATTTTATATGTACAAATGCTTTTCTCTTTGCCATTTTGTATTTTCTAAAGTAAGTTAAAAAAAACATGAAAAGAATTCTTTTTCACGTTTTGCATATTTTTAATTTATAATTTGTAATTAATAGAATACTATTTGCATATTTTTAAACAAAAATTTAAGCTAAATTGATTCACGGAGTAAACAAATTAATAATAAGAATATTAACTATAAAACAAAATAATTTTTGCGTGCAGTGCTGTTTTTTCAAGTTATTTGAAGAGTTTTTTTTTCTTTTTTTAAACTCACTTCATCAGCTTGGTTTATGCTAAGATCTGGACCATCGTTATACATGCCATCGTCTGAGCTGTTAGGTTCTTCTAATCGTCGATAAATTTGACTTGAAGGTGAAACACATCCAACATCTGTGGGATTTGGGGCCAGAAAAAGGAACATAATAAAACCAAAAGCACCCATAATGGCGCCTGGTACCATAAAACTTAAGCCCCAGTCAGTTTCGACAAATTGTGCGGCAATCAGACTTCCTAAAATATTGCCCAACGATGTATGAGAGTTCCATATCCCAAATATAAGTCCTCGTTTTCCTTTTCCAAACCAATTACCGACTACAGTGACAACTCCTGGCCAACCGGATGTTTGAAAAATTCCACCCAAAGCCTGAATTAAAACCAATCAAAGATTAATTTAGGAAATAAAAAAAAGAAATTCATTTCATTTAAATTTACCTGAACCACTATAAGGTACCAAATGTTATGGATTTTATAAGAACTGGCTATTCCAAACAAATAGCACGAGATTCCTGAACCAAGCATTCCAAGAGAAAGGAAAAAACGTAAATTTACCCGTTCTGCTATGAATCCACTATTAAAATTATATGCATATTAAATGTCAATATTTATTAATTCTAAATATCGTAGTTTTGATGAATTTGTCACTTACCTGGCAAACATCGCCACAGCATATGCAAACAAAAATGCAGAATCCAAGGTGCCAAGAAGAGCAGGTGCGTCTGGAGTATCTTCAATTTAAACAAATATTATTAAGTTTATTTTTAAATTTTTATAAATTCTGTTATAATGAATACTTACTAAAGGGTGCCCAGTCGCACCAGCTGTCCTTGTTCTTGTCATTGATAATTATGTCTGGTGGTGGTATCAAACCAGTACAATTCTGACTAAGAACACTTTTCACTACAGAAATTGGCTTTCTCGACATGTGATAGCAAGTGTATGCCATGTAAGTGAGGGCGAGAATTCCACCCTTGTGCCATAACAAGCGATTTACCCGGCACTGGGGACAACATTTCTTGGCTACACTTGTGATTACTTTTAATCCCCACGGCACATCTCTAGTAGCCCCAGTCATAATTGTGCCCCAATTTAAATTATATTTATAAAAAAATACTAATAATCAAAACAAAAGTATCACAGAGCTGTTTTTTCTTAAATATCTTGTTTTAAGGTTTAATACTTTAGTAATAGTCAGAAATAACCTGAAAAAATTTTTAAATTAATAAAACGTAATGTTATCTAAATTATATTAATTATAGTAACAGATATAAAATTTACTTTTTGCTTAGATTAACGCAAAAAAATTAATTAACAACTAATGAAATGTTGTTAACTAATAAATATTGAATTATTTAACAAATTTACATGCATCAGTTTTTAATTAAATTAAAAAAAAAACTATATAACTTTTATCTATCAATACGATTGTGTTATATAATACAATGTTACAATAAAAATATTTTAAAATAAAAAATAACCTGCTTAAAACGTAAAAGTTACTGAACATTTGTTACAAAATAGTCAACCTTGTTGTTATAAACATTTGTCCAGAAAAGTATCTGAAAACTGTTCCCAGTGACAATGCTCCAACATTAATTTTTGAGCAACAATGTGTTATTTTTCAATGTCGAAATATGAATATCTTTTTGATTTTAACATGATGAATCATTATCTGTAACAAAGAAAACAAAGTTAAGGTTAAATCTGTTCTATATTTTACCAAAATGTTTTCAGTTTTTGTATAAAAAAAAATTACTGTAAGACATTTTTTGAATTTTAAATTGTTCAAACGATAATTTCAGTTGTTGCTTACCTTTGTTTACTTATGCAAATGTGTTTATTGTTCATAATTACGAGCATTGCACTGACAACGCTATTTATCAACTAACGTCAAGTTTCGAGTGTATACGTGGTTCTCAAGTGTCATTCTTTGAGCAGGACTCTGAGAGCAGACATTCACAGCACAGCGGTTGTCAACCTGATGTTGATTAGTTTACCTAAAAAAGTTCATAAACACAAAGTGAATTGTCGATAATTTTATTATAAAAACAAGTACTGACATATGGCAACTGTAAATAATTAAAAATACTTATGCGTCTGGTAATAAAGTTATATCTTTTTGTTGCTCAATTACAGGAAATTACTCTAATAAATATATATTAAAAGGTGAATTATGAATGTTATTGAATTTTGTAGATTCAAAAAATTGTATTACATTTTTTGTACGGTAATTTGTTAAAAAATAACAATTTCATTTTGACAAACAAAATGTGAGGTTAAGTGTTTGTGTATGTTGGAACTTTTCAGAGAGGTTTTGATCTGGGTCTCGTTAGTTAAAAAGAGACGACAATAATAACATAGGTAAAGTGTATTCAAAAATTAAATATTGCAATTTAATTTTAAAAGAAAATTGGAGAAATTTATTTTTCAGATAAGTATAGGTGTTTTTATACAATTTTCATATACCAATATGAATATTACTTGGGATGATCAGCTCAGTGCTTTGCAGCAAATAAGTCAAAGAAAGTTAATAAACATCTTAGACACGATAAGTGGAAAAAAGGATCTTATTATAGAGCAAAAATTGATGAAAATATTGGACTCTTTTATTGGAGTTCCAACTTTGAGGTAAATATTTTATTCTTTTTTTATAAATAAAATAAAACATTAGATTTATTAATATTAATTTTTACTTTTGTTTCAGGGAATACGGAGTAGACAAAATATTTAAATTCGAGCACGGATTAAAACCTTCGAATTCTCAGCGAGTGTTTATCACTTCTTGTGAACTGATTGCTTGTAAAAGAGTTCTTGATCAAATACAATTCGAGTCATCACAAACAACAGGATTAACTCATCATATTTTAGTTGCACCTTTTGTACCGTTCGCCTTAAGATCTCTAGTAGAAGAAGAAGGTAATAAAAATTACATTTTAAATCAATATTTTTATTACTTTACCAAAACTTATCAATTTATATATTTTTAATTTTAGAATTACAGTAAAATCTTTTTATAACGAACTTTAAACGATCGGAAAAGGTTGTTCGTTTTAAGCGAACTTGGTCCAAACTCACATATTTTAGCACATAAAAGCAAACAAACTGTACTTCTATAATGCTAAAATCTACATTAAAAGTTACTTAAATATTTGGTGATTGAGATTCGCTTTAAACATTTGTTATTTTCTAAATGAATAATATTTTTTCTTCTACAGTAATAATTGAAAAAGTTATTATTATTTAAATTAGTTTTGTTAAATTATATTTTTGACATACAAGCACGTAAGTCATTCTTTCTTATTTTTCTCGCAGAATTGATACTTTATCGTTAATAAACAAAACCTTTCTCTTTTCGGGATTATTCATTGTTTAATAAGAACAAGTCTTTGGTAAAATGAAATCCATTTGTTTAATAAAATTTGAATGTTAATATTATCTAAATAAAAATTTAATACTTGCATATTTATAAGATGTGGTAAGATGAGATCTCTTGCATTATTATATACAATAAAATTTAAATGCTATCAGCAATTTACTATGTCTTTTAAAAATAGAAATTTGCAATCATATATACTGTGATGTTATGGTCAATTTCATTATTACTGAACATATTATCGTATTGTTTGAAAGAATTTCTTGTTCATTTTAACCGAATTTTCGTTATAAGAGGATTTTACTTTAGATTAATTTTTGCAAGATTAGAAGGTTTCATAATTTATCAAGTTTTACATACATTTTCCATTTTTTAATTAATTTTATTTTTGCAGGATTAGCAGGTTTAATAAAACTGCACCCTTTAGCTTGGGAATTCATCAGATTGGACGATAACGTTTTATCTTTAGAAATTCCAATGTTTTATGACTTTTATTACCACAAAGACACGCAACTTTTGCCAGCCCTGGCTCGGAGTTTATGGTCTCTGATAATGGTTCTTGGATCAGCGAATAATGTTCTTACTGTGGGAAAGCACAGTCAGAAATTAATTGACATGACAGACTCCATGAAAGGCTTTTCAAATCCCACAAATCAGCTTGGAGGAGCTATAATAATGGACAGAACCTGCGACTTACCATCACTCTTATTGACTCCTGTCACGTATCTGGGACTTATGAGCGAAGTTGTTGACATAAAAACTGGGGTTGCTTCGTTGAACAACGAACAAATCAAGCTGGACCCTAAAAAAGATTTGGTTTATGCAGAAGTCAGAGACAGGCACTTTAGCGACGCTTTTCCTACCTTCAGGGCGAAGGCAAAATCTTTGAAATGTATTTTCAATCTTTGTGTATTGTGTACAATTCGGATTTTCAGTTTTATATTGGTTTATTAATATTTTTACAGCAGAACAACAGGCAGTTCAATCGATGCGAGTAGAAGAAATGAAGCACTATGTTGCAAATACTCTTAAAAATACAGCTGAAGTTAAAAAGAAGTTGGAATTTCACATATCTGCTTGTGAAGCTGTTGTTAATAACTTGAGTTGTGAATTTGAAGCTCTTCACACAATAGAAAAATCTGCCCTGGAAAATAGTGGGAAAAAAGAGAGCTTGGAGTATATTGAAAAAAATATAGGTATATGTATATAAAATGTATAGAGCATTCCATATGAAACGAGCCAAAAAAATTTTAGCTATTACATTCAAATTGAACAATTCATGTTACATTAATAACTAAAGAAACTATATTTTTGTTTAATCCGGCCGACCTTAAAATATAGATTGACATTTTAACTATAATATGTTTCATTTTTAAGATGGGACAATATTTTTTAATAATATACCAAATTTCTAAAAAATACGTGGAAAGAACAAAAACTGTCAATTTTGTGTAAATATAAATGATGTATCTTGTTAACGAAATTTCGTATTATCCTACACTGAGGGAAATCTGTAGCGAAAATCGCAACACTAAAATTAGGAAAGTCCTAAAAGTTATTTTTAACGAAAAATGCATAAAAATAATACGAAAATCTCATCTGTAAAATAGCATATATCGCTATTCAAACACATTTACGAATTTCGTAAGCGTACGTAACGTTTAACGCTCGCTTAGACTTGCGATTATTGCTATCCGACTCCACTAGCAACAGTCCCATGACTCTAGGAGCGATTTCCAGTAGACTCTCTCGAACACTGAATTTGAAAGTTACGCACCCATCTATATGTGAACAATTTTATGTTAAGTGGGCGGAATCTAATCGGAATCCGCTACTAGACTCGTGGGATTGTTGCTAATGAAGTGGGCTAGCAGTAATCGTAAGTCTAAGTGAGCAGTACGTACGTTTACGAAATTCGCAACTCAGTTTAAATAGCGATTTATGCTATTTAACCGATGCGATTTTCCTATAATATTAAGTTGGGAAATACGCAAGTTATTTTCTGCAGGGAAAATCGCTTAATATTTCCCTCAGTGTAGAAATCATTAATATCGCAGTTTAGATTTCAAAAATTATTTTAAATGAGTTTTACCATCTTAATTATGTGGCCGAATTAAACGAAAATATAGTTTTTTTTATTCACGTATTTTTACCAACTTAATGAATGTTTCCACAAAAGCAAATTGTCTTAGCTTATTCTATACTTCAAAAGCTTCTAATTTTTGTAAAATAAATTTATATTTTATTGCATATTAACTATAATAACGCCATGATAGTGTCACGTTTGACCAAAATGTTCCATATATTGATTATTTTAATTAAGATAGTAAATATAAACTTTTAATGATAACTTTTGTTGTAATTAACAGATAACTATCCACTGAGGAGTCTCAGACTTTTGTCTTTATTATCAATAACAAATGACGGACTGACGATTGATGATGTTCAAAATATTCAGAAATCTCATCTGCACGCTCATGGCTTTAAAAATATTCCGCTGTTTTATAAATTACAAAGCATCGGCCTGTTAAATTACAAAACTGACAATGTATTACAAAAACTTCCGAGCAGGGGCAGCAAATGGAATGCAAATGCTAAACGCTTGAAGTTGCTTCCAAAATCGACGTTACTTGTTGACATGAAGGGTCCTACTTGCCCGAGCTATGTATTCAATGGTGCATATATACCTCTTATCGTACGTATTCTCGATTTGTGTATATTTGTAAAGAAATAAAATTATTTATGAATAATTTCTGTATAATTGAATTTTTTGTTTAGGCACAACTAATAAATATTCTGGTATCCGAGAAAACTGATTTATTGAATAACCAAGATTTGACTAACATCCCAGATTGTATTATAAGAAAGTGCGGTTCTTTTACACCAAAACGAGTATTAATTTGTGTCGTCGGAGGGATCACATATGGAGAAATTTCGGCGTGTCGTCTCGTAGAAAAATCGTCAGGAGTACAACTTGTTATTGCATCAGACAATATTATTACTGGAAACAAACTGATGAAAGATATTCAGAGTATTTGAAAAAATAAACATTTTTAAAATAACTGACTGGAATACTTTTTAATCTCTTTTTGTTAAAAAAAAACCCTACACACTGAAACCTGGTTTTTTCGAATTTATGTCGTCAAATTACCAAGCAATTATTTAAAAAAGTATATTCTTTCTTAAATTAAATATTTAATTATGGCAGTGAATACAATTAAGAAAAAGCATTTTTTTATATTTCAATTCTTAGAGATTTTTTGATTTATTGTATTTAATTTTTGTAAATTGTATTTTAAATACATAATTTATTTTTTAAATGAATATATAAAATAACGATTTTACCTGAAGTAATTATTTTTTCTTAAACTGTTACTTTTTTTAGTCTAAAAAACTCTGTCATTGTTATTTTCTGATTAGTTTATAGCGCCACCTTTTAATTTTCTCGTTGTTTCAAATCTCCAAATTGACCGTTATTGTGCTAAAAAGTGATATATTCGACTTCGTATTTAAAAATTCCTTTAAACAGAGACTAGCTAAAAGCCAAATTCTGAAACTCTAATTTTTATTACTAGTTCGAATACACTTTATTATTATTATTATAATTATTATTAAACTTATATTAATTACATTAAAATTCATAATTAAAAGTTTCTTTTTCTAATTAATGGTATACAAATATATAAACAATGTAAGTATACGTATTTTAAGAAAAAATGATAGATAATTTAATTGATTAAAAAGTTATAATAAATTGTTTTTATAATTGAATTAAATTTACTGCAAATAATTTATTGCTTTGTTAGTAAATATTATGGTTTATATTTCATTTTTTGTATGTTTACATTGTTGTGCTTTTGACTTCAATTAATTTGCTTTTTTTTAAAAAAGCAAAACAGTTAAAATATAAATACCAAATTAAATAATACATTATTTTAATAGATAATTTTAGTTTAAACGACTTAATAATGGATTCGGATTCAAGTTCAAAAAGTACACAAAAAATATCTAAACAAACGTAAGTAAATAAAGCAGTTTGAAATTTTTTGATTAAAAAAAAATCAAATATTATTTTATTTATTTATTATTTTTTTGCATAAACTTTATTTTTAAGTACATTTTCGTGTAAAGGATATTTTTAATTTTTCAATTAGGTTAGTTTAACGTAAAATAACTAAACATAAATTGACAATGTTGATTGTTTATTATAGTTCACAGTCCAGAAGATTTTATGATAGTCCAATTATTGATATTCCAGAAGAAAAAGAGAAAATGAAAAAATCATTGGGTAACTAATCATTTAATAATCTTACACTATCTAAATTAATTTAAAAAAAACAAAACAATCTTTAAGAGTATTAGTAATTTCTATATAAAAATAAAATATATTTCTTGTTATATGAGAACATCAAACGCAATCTTTTTCGTCTAAACCTGAAACGAACTTAATACAAAAATTGGATTCGAAATGCATTGAATGTTTGAGTCCAGAGATTTCAAATCAACAAAGAACATCAATGGGCAAGTATTTTAAAATTATTTTTTATATGTTATGTACAAAGTCCAAAATTGTACAATGTCAAGCAATGTACAGCCAAGTTGTACAACGTTCATATTTCCGAACTTTGTACTTTTGTATTTTTAATTTCTCTTATGTTTCAGTTTCTCAAAAATCGAATTCTCTGAAAGTTAAAATCGTTCTATAATTTCCAATTTTTAAAAATCACAATCTTTATGAATTAATTTTTTTTTAAATTTCATAATTTCTTCAATCTTAATTTTTGTAAATTTGTCAATTTTGTCCATAATTTCAATATGTTTAAATTGGCTTATTGTTTGACATCTCTGATTTTAACGAATCAAATTTGTTAAATTTTTGAACTGTAAGATCTAAAATTTTAGAAATTTACGATTAAATAAGAGAAATATATTATTTTTAAAAATGTCAAAATGGTCTAATTTACGAAATTGCATTTTTTTAAGATTTTGTTAATAAATGATATTTTCAAACCCTCTGTGTTAATTTATCAAAATAACAATTTTTCTCAAAATGTCAATTTTTTATAAACTTTTGATATTGTTAAAAATTCTTTTTTTCATTATAATTTTTAAAATTTCCTTATTTTCGATAATTTTGTATAGCATATTTTTAATGTTTTTTGTTAATTTTGAGTTGTCACGTGTATTCGTCTATATGGTTAAATGCAAAAAAAAAGAATTCATTAATTTCGAAATTTAAAATTTAAATATTCCAAATATTTATTTTTTAAAAAATTTAAAATTTTTCCAGACATTTAAATTTTTTTAAAAATCTAAAATATCAAAATTTTGAATTTTTCAAAATATCCGAATTTTCAAAAATAATCGAATATTTCCAAAAGGTAGAAATATCAAAAACTCGAAATTTGTTTAACATAATTTGTTTATAAAGTCAAAATTATTAAAATGTAAAAACTCTTAAAAATCCATACTTTTTATTACATTATAATTTTTTATGTCTTTTGAACATGGTTCATGTACATGACGATGTCTCGACGATTAATCGTCCGGACATCGTCGTAACTTAGGGCTGCATTCTTGAAAAGTGTTGAGTCGTGTTTACTCGAGTCGTCGGTAATCTAAACGCGCCTTTATACTGCTGAACTAGATTGTTGTGTTCAGAAATTTGAATCCAGAAAAGACTAATTGACACTTTTCAAAAATAGAGCCCTTAAACACCAGGGATCTTGACTAAATATACATTGATGAAAAGGTTAAATAAATTTTGCATCGTATGTTTATTTTGGAGTATTCCTTAAAAAAGATACCTATTGTTAAGAATTTTAACTATCTTAGTTCAAAAAAATTCAATTTTGTACAAAACAGTTGTATAATGTCAGCTTTGTACAGAAATCACTTGTAAAAAGTTTGGAAATTTTAGCATTGTATAAGTTACTTTCATCAAAATAACTACAATTTTTTTAAATAAAAGCTTGAAATATCGACTTAAAAATAATGATCATTAACAAACTCAAAATTTAATAGATGGCACTCTAATCGTAATTAAATAAATCAAATAATTGAAAAATGTATATTATGGATAATATTGCGATTATAACGCTATCTGTTGAATTTTTAATTTTTTCACAAACATTATCTTAAAGTTGATATTTCAAGTTTTAATTTAAAAAAAATTAAAGTTTTTTGTTGGGAAATTGTCAAAGTTACGGCTGTTTGAAAAATGTCCTTTTTATAAGAATTTTTCATTTTTTTTAAACTTGTATGCGGCACAGTTTTTTGACATTAAAAAAATAAAAAGTACAATTTTTCGAGTTTTTACATCATCCGGACCATTTTAGGGAGTGGCAAGCTGAAGCATATTCTGAAAGGCCACCCTAATATATATGTTACGTGCAAAGTCCGAAATTCTGTATTTCGCGAATTGCACAATGATTTCTGTGCAAACTGCGAAATGAATTTCTGAGTTGTGTAAAGTCCGAAATAGTTTATTAACCTATTTATTTTTATTTATACAATTATGTATATAATTGTTAAAGTAATTAAACTGTCTGTTTATTCCGTATATAAATAGTTCCGTTAATAAATTAATCTGTTAGTATATCTTTCGTTTTCATCATGAATGTTCACAGTGCCGAATTTAAAAATGGCTTTGAAGCATAAATTGAATCTATGAGCTTTTTTTTAAACAATAATTGTGTAAGAAATGAAGAGTAATACAATAAAATAGTAAATTAAGTACAAGAGGCTCAGCGACAATCTAGAAAAACTTCTTTAGATTAACGCCGATTGAAAAAATTTGATCTGCCAACTGTAGGTATACAACCATTAAAGTAATAGTATTCTTTACATAATGGTGAAATGCCATAACTCTCTTCCATGTAAAAATAATTAGTTTAATAAACTATTTTGGAATTTAAACAATTCAAAAATTCATTTCGCAGTTTGCACAGAAATCATTGTGCAATTCGCGAATTACAGAATTTCGGACTTTGCACGTAACATATAGTTTATAATTAATATTTATTCGGGTGAATGAACATTTGAATGCATTTTTTAAAAAAACTTGATTGTTTAATAATATTTAATTTTTATTAAAAAAAGTTTTTTCATTTCATTAGAAACCGATAAAAATTCGCTAAGCTTTGAACCTCAAACTCAAACTTGTATTATAACACAAACATCGACTTCTGTATCGGGTTCTAAAAGCCAAAACATTGAAGCTGTGATTCGAAAAACCGTAGAAACAGAAACTGGTACAAATAAATTAATATGTTTATTTAAATCAAATAATAATTAAATACTTTTTAAATTCCATTAAGCTTAGTTTGTTGAAATAATTTGATTTTTCAGTGCATCTTAAAAAAACTTGTATTTTGCCATTAAAATTAACTTTAAATACACTGAATGATAGTCAATTTGATGGAATTTTTTATGAACAACGAACGGTGTCAACAAATTTAGGTGAATTAGTTTTTATAACAAATTATGAATGAAAAAAAACTAACAAAACTAACAAATTATGAATGCCTCGTTGAATTTTAGATTTTTTGTATTGATTTTATAATTGAAAATTATTTATATTGACTTTGTAGAACCCCTTGTTCAAGCAGTGCAAAGTCAAATTTCTTCGGATGAAATTTCGCAAAATGAAACTTCGAGAAAAAAAATAATACCAATAAGAAAATACAAGTACGTACAAAAAATTGTCTACGATTCTTGGTTTATAAAAAATGTTCATTAAAATATTTTTTGATAAGAAGAAATTAATTTAAAAAAATTTTTGTAGCTCATCTTTAAACTTACAATCTCAATGCTCATTTAGTGATAGAATTACGCCAAAAAGTATTGGTAAGATATTTTAAAAATTGAATTTTTTAAGTCACTAATTATATTTTTAGGTCCCAATAAAAAAAGAATTGTTTAATTTATTATTGTAGACTATAGATTTTTAATTAAGATTAATTTGTGTTGGTTAGATGTTATAAACTTAGGCCACTAAACTGCGTCAGAAAATTCCATTATTTGGTGTGTTTCGTTCCAGATGTCTCATGGAACTTGTCAGATCGGCGACGTGACATTTTGCCATTGACACTCACTCGATGTTATAGCAAGGTCTTTAATAACAGATAAACTGATTTAGTTGTTTTTATATAGAACCGAAACAACATAAAAAATGAAATAATCAGGCTATTTTATTAAAGGTTTGTTTATATTTTTCCCAATTTAATATTTATATATACTGACGCAGTTTAGTGGCCTAAGTTTATAACATTTAAACAACATAAATCCAGATAATCGTCAATTAAGAAAAAATATAAATAAGATGAATTTAATTTTTAAATTAATTTATTAGAACCCGATAAAAACTCTCATAGTTTATCTTCTGCATCGTTTACTGAAGACAGATTTACGAAACAACAGCCGACCAAAAAACGTAATAAGTAAGTAAAAATTGAGCTATGTATATTCTTTCGTTTATATTTAAGAATAACTACACATAAAATATACATTTTTTTATTAAACATAAAAATTATACTCTGATATAAAAAAAATATTTGTTTATAAAATTATATTCTAATTTTCATTTTATTCTGATGTGTTACAAAACTACGTTTGGGATTTCAGAAGACGGTCGCTAAATAGTTTAGGTAATTTTTATTTATGTCTATAATAAAGAAATAAATAAATAATTGTTTCTATATTTTTATAAAATTTGAAAATTACCATTTTATTTTTTTTTAGATAAGAATTTAGACGAAAGCTCTTCACTTGAACACATCAAACAGCATTTTGAAAAGGATCCAAATTTGTATGAAATAATTTATAAATTAGAATATTCAGTTGATGTAAGTATTTTAATTTTTGATTACTATAAATTTATAAACTATTTATGACTTCAAAATGAAAAATCTTAAGATTTTAGCTAATATGTTCAAATAAGCTAAATTTTAATAATATTATTTCAGACTACCATTGACCAGTGGATGAAAGAGTTTAAAACTGATCCTGATAAAGCTATATTAGCTTTAATTCAGTTTATAATGACCTGCTGTGGATGCGAAGGTCACAAAATGACGCTTGATTCCTTTCAAACGATTTTTACTACAAAAAACAGAGTTTCACGCTTAGTTAAATGGATGCTACAAAATTACAGAGAAATTGCTCTGCAAAAAGAAAATGTATATTTAATTTTTTATAATAATAATTAGAATGCAAAAATATCATTAATTTTTTTTAAAACTTTGTATAGTTAAACGTCGCAGATCATCCTATTTTTCAAAACGCTAAGCAGAAAAAACAATTTTGGACAATGATTAACGATTTTTGGTACAAATTCATCGAAAAATTTCCAAATCCCGAACTTATCGGAGAATTTTTTGATGAATTAATAGTAACTTTTCTGCTTAAAATTGCTACTAGTGAAGAAGAAAATGGTGATTCTAATTATACTTTTGTTACGGTTGCCTCTACAATAGGTAATATACTTTTTTAATTCAAAAAAGTTTTTTTATAATTTTATAAAAATGTTAATTATTATATCAATGGATTAT
>JABFPM010002045.1:0-17846 GCA_022817325.1 Idris sp. 1 HC-2018 | reverse complement strand
TAGGAGGTGGCGTTCGAGGGGTCCTCCGGGTGTCCGGCGACGGCGGACACCTGGTGCTGCTGCTGTAGATTAAGCATGGCAGCGGTGGCGACCGACAGCGGATGCTCGCAGTAGGCTCGCCAGTCACCCTCCATGCCCTGCACCTGCACCTGCACGGCCGCGACCCTCTTGTGGACTTCCGGGTCGCCCTGCTCGTTCGGGGCCTGCACCCCAGCGGCGCCTTGCAGCGACTGCGCTTCCTCCGGGCTCAGCTCTTCGTCCTCGTCTACGTCACGTGCTCTGCCCACGCCACCGTATCCAGACTGCTGAACCTCTTCTGACACACCACCACTCTCGTCTTCCGCTCGATTTCGTCTTCTGAAACAGCCCGAAGAAAACAACAGCTGGTTAACAAAGATGATTTTTCTGCTTTTGTTTCATATCTTCGGTGAAAATCATGGGAACTCTTCTTTGGGATCATAAATTATAGGGCGAACAACTTTTGGATTTAATAAAGTTAATGAAAACAAAGTTTATACTTTATAAAATCACTGAGCATATTTAGTAAAATTAATGCTTAATTTTGGATTTGGTAAAGTTAGTGAACAAATTTAAATTTAATAAAGTTAATGAACAAATTTATACTTAGTATAGTTAATGGAAAAACTTGGATTTACTAATGTTAATGAAAAACATTTGGATTTAGTAATATGAATGAAAAAATAATAATGAGATATTTGAAATTAATATTATTGAAAAGAAAAATTGTAAAAAAAGGTGGATTGTATAAATTGGTTTGCGCGAGATAAAGGTAATTATGTAAGTGTATGCGACTATAACTTTCAAGGAGGAAATTTTCTCGATGCATTGAGGAAATAAAAACCAAAACGGTAGCAGTATCCACGTTTTATAAAGCAGCAGTCCTTATCTGTTTAGTTAACTAGATGAACTGGTTATGCTACTGGAATTGAGTATAAGTATTAATATGAGCTCTTATTTTTTTCAACACGACAGAGCTTAGTGTGTTTGAAAGAATTTTTGTGTGTGTTTATTTTATAAAGTGCGTATAAGTGATGTTGATTTTTGTTTTCTCTCTCTCTCTCTCTCTTAAACAAAAAAAATTATAATAAATGTAGACTTATAAAGTGTAATCTACTGAGCCTCCAATTAAAATTGTTTTTTGAGCTTTCTGTCGGCAAAAGGTGACATAACTTTTTTTACGACGATTACAAACATTATTAGACGTTTTAATCATTTTTATCAAGTGTCAAGATAAACAATTCCGGTTTATATTATATAAAATATAGAGTTAATGTATCAAATTAAGTCGCCTAATTTGATAAACCTTATTAACGAATATTTTATTTCTAGCAGAAAAAGATTTAAAGCATAAATGTATAATACGGAAATATCTTTTCAAAATTTAAAAATAATATTTACGTAGGATTTCAGTCGGAATTCCTTATGGCATTATGTGCACTACACAGCAGCCTACGTAGACTGTAAACAGAATCCAATTTTTCAAAGCCGATCATATGCTAAGTTGCTTCCACATTCAAATGTGGGACCATGTGGGACTTGAGAAATCTTTTCAAAAGATTTTTTTTGACATAATAATAATAATACAAATAAAAAGAAAACACTTTTGAACAATTTTATTGACAAAAGTAACAATGAAAATTCCTAAAAAACGTTTAATCGTGTTTAAAATTAATTATTCCTTCTTTTTTAATAAACTACGCTCGTTTGACAAATGAAGTCACAGCTCGAGTTGTCAAGCTACGATGAAGCTGAGATAAGTGCCATTATCTAATGACGGATTCACTTCAAAAATAATTTTTCTTTTTTACCCTCAAAAAATGTTCATAATTCAAAACCCTTTTGCTTATAATTAATTGCTCTCGAGACTAAGACAAAGTCATTTGGTCTTGAAGAGTACTTGTGTATATATATATATATATATGTGTGTGTGTGTATAGTCAATTTCTTGTCAGACGTTTCATCGATAATCCCGTAACACAGTGCTACGTGTTCGACGGTCCACGTAGGCGACAGTCTCAACAAAAAAGAAAAGAAAAGAAACAAAAAATCCAGGAATGCGATCACTATCTATTTCGAAAACTAATTTCAAAATTTCCCTCCCGGTTGTTTACAGAATGTTTTTAGCAAAAATGTTTTACCGTTTTCTTTGGGAAAGGCAAAGGTTTTTCAAATGCCCAAAATTTATGGAACACCTGATTTTGTATTGTTACATCAGTGTGCATTATATACCCAATGTATCACAAATGTCAACATTTAAAATTTACAGACGTGTTAAGGAATTTTTGAAAGCATGTAAATCACCGAATGATAGATGAAAGGAATTTCCTTTTTTCTCGGAATTCGAAATCAAACTTATTTTGCTCCAATAAAATGTAAAACAATATTTTAAAATGTTCAAAGTTAACAGTAATTAATTAAAACTGTCAGTTACACTGCTCAAAAAAGAACCAACAATTTTTATAAGTTTGTATCAATCTTTTTTTCCATTAATTTTGTATAGAAATACACAGTTTATTAAATTTAATATAAATTCTAACATCAAATTAAAAGTTAAAAATAAAATGTTTACTAATTTTCGAAATAATTTCTTAAGTTACATTTATTACAAATAATTAAAAAGTGTATATGCAAAATTTTTGAGTGTACTGAACATAATTTTCTCTTAAAAGATTTTAATTTTCTTGTTTGTTGTTACTAAATTTTTGACACAAGAATCTCTGCTCGGAAATTATGACATTACAGTGCGCGCAGATGCACCCGCCAGACAAGGACAGTACGAGACGGTTATACCTACACGGTTGAAGATTAATTATTATAGACCCCTGGTCTTTTTTTTGCCCGCAGTCATCAATTTCTGTAGCCTCTTTCTTTCTCTCTCTCTCTCACTTTCAGTACCATGCCTCGCGAATCCCAAATCCAATTGCGATCCCCGAGTTTAAACGCGGAATAAAGGCTTATCCTCTCTAATTTATGCATATCGAATCAATCTCCCTGCTTAGGTTCAATGGTGAACTCGTCATTTTTGAGCTGCACCTGGGCAACCGTCAGCCACCCTGATAATGAGACCCAGAATTATCCTGAGCAAATATTTTTCTTCGTCACTGTTTACACAATTGCCGTATTATCCGCACTCAATTCTTATGCATTTCGGCAATTGTCCGGGCTCGTTCGCGCGAATCACACCGAACTTGCGTATGTAAAATTGTTATCAAAAGAGAGAGAGAGAGAGAGAGAAACAATTTAAATAAACTTTTTTTCTATTTAATAATAAATAATGAATACAAATTTGCCCAGAGGTTTACCGTTAGCGTATAAATTTGCAGAGAGCATTAATCATCCTCTAATCACTTTGCTCAAATTTTTAAATAATCCCCGACATAAAAGTCTGTGAATATAAATTTTATCAAAGTTATACACCAGCTAATTATACACTCATTAAAGTGTCATTACCCTTTGATATCTTAAACTTGTTGCATCTCAATTCCCCGAATACATTAACGGCCTGAAATTGCCTGTGTCTGGGATGAAAATCTCACCTTTAGCTCAAAATTTGCAAGCTTTTTATTATTATTATTATTATTATTAAATGCTATTAGTTATGGAAAATGCGTCACGACAAATTTACCAATTAATCTTGGGCACAGCATTAATGACGTGCAATTATTTTTATGCTTTAATATAAATCATCTGTCTCGACGTTTTTCCGAGTACAAATTGATGGTCCGAAAACAAAAGAATTTCTTGCAATCTTTTTTTTTCATCAAAATTGAATTTTGCCAGGCAATCGATCGCGATTCCACGAACGTATATACACTCTTTTTATTTGCCCGCTGTGTATTTTCAATTCAACACAGCAAAAGGTTCCCCGAGAGTCATTATAACGGCTCCGGTCGCGACGAAAAAGTGTCCGGCAAGAACGGCAGTCGCAATTCTTTGCTCGCGTTCCTTTTGCTAGATGTCGCATGAATTTTGAAATAATGCGAGCACTCGATTGCAGAAGGGTACCGCGCGTGGCTGGCAATCTACGTGACCAGTGTGTGTAGTTGAACACACTTATCGTTCCGAATCACGTAATACATATGTATTTCTTTAACAATATTTATTTATTGTTTTTAGTCGGCTCAATCGTTTTTTTTTGTTTTTTGGTAGCTACATTTTCTGTGCATTTTTTAGAATGCAAGTAAGAAGCATTAATGATTTATGATACCTTCTTTTTTGCTGCTCAACTTTGAGGTATAATTTTTTGCCAGGCAATAAAACGTTTTTTTAATTACGAAAGGAAGAATGAACAAGAAAAATGTATTAAGAAATAAAATTTTATATATTTATAAGATTATCGAACTTGTTTTATTTTATATCAATGTTGAAAAGATAAATTGTAGTGCAAGAAAAAATAATTTTAGAAAGTTTATAAAGATTAATTATTAATTAAGGTTAGTTTTGTTGTTGATAAAAGCTGAATACATTTGTACTCAAATACGTTTACGATTATTGAGTCTGCGCAATATTTAGAAAGTGAAATATTTATCGTGTTTACAAGCTTTCGTTATTGTAAAAATGGAGTTTACAATAAAACGTTTAATTGGAGTTATCTGCTTTGATAATCAACTTTTACTGGCTTGTAAATGTCTGAGGAAATGAAATCTATTAATACTCAATTTCTTAATATATAATGTTATTATTTATGCTTCAAAATTAAAAATAAAAAACATTTTTATCAAAGATAAAAGCACAAAATGAAATATTATCCATGAATTTCGGCTGGTGAAATTCAATTACAAAAAACATAAATAATCAAGATACCATTTCATCTCTTCAACACACTTTGTAAATCAAAATGAACCCATAAGTAACACGACCATATTAACTTTGACCATATTAACAATTTGACCGAAAATATTAACTAAGTGCTTTCGGCTCGTTAATTTTAATTAACGATAAATAAAGTGCGCTCAATTTAAACATCACGAATAACAAAAAGGTTTCGCCGTGTGATAAAGACAAAAACTCGTTAAAATAAATGAGAGTTTACCGTAACAAGTTGTTAATGACTCCATAATTTAGATATACAGTGTATTTGCATGTAAGTAGATTATATTTTTGCAAGATGAATGCAGATATAGGTACATCACCAATCTCTCTTGTAGTCAAAATATAATTTAAAGACCGAGACAGACAGAGCACTTTTCGTCTCACTCGCGCCTGGATACATATGCAAATGTGACTAACCCTTATTCCTTCACCTGCGCATCCGGTTTTCGTATGCATCTTTAATTTCATTCTCTCGCGCTATTTTCTCCTCGATTCGTATATACATTCCGCGGTTTTGACATCCACGCGGTCAACCATCAGCTACAATATATATAAATAAACCTCGAATACTCGTGTATTTCAATGCTTATGAAGACAGATTGCCTTTCAGATTGCCAATCCAATTTTCAGATCAGCCATTTTCCGCACAATTTGTCATGCGAAAATTTTCGTGTGTTAGAATCTAAATGGCAACGAGGATTAATTGCCGCAGGATATTTTTCATTGTTTAGAAGCTTCACGGCTGACTTTACATCTAGGATAAAATGTTCCTTGCAACCGAGTTATTTATATTTAAAGATACAAATCATTCTTATCTGGATGGCGAAACAATTCGGAAGCATTAATAAATGAGTGATGCATTGGGGTCATCAATTTTCGAGTCAACATTTTTTTATTCAACATTGTTATAAATCAATTTTAAAAACAGCATTTTTAAAACTAATTTTTACTGTATACATGAAAATTTACGACCGATTCAACGGACTAAATAATACGAATTTTGAACAAACTTTTTACTTTTTTAACTACAAATTTTCATGTAATTTTTTGTCTTTCGTTTTCAGAGAATGAATAATTTTTAAATAAATAATTTTGAAGTAACAAAGATTTATGCGAAGTGTTTTTTGTTTATTTTAATTCTATCTATAGAACTGGATCAAAGGTCTGGAGTGGAAAACAAAACTGTTTCGCACGGTGCCCCCGGAACGTTAGAGTGTATCTCGTGTTCGGAATACATTCTCTTGTTTCATCTTTTGTGGATCTGTTGCTAACGGATTCTCTTGCTTCTTAAATCTCCTGATCGTATGCGGCCAGGCACATCGATCATGCACTTATGCAACGGCAGTCGCTGTCCTGTTCCAGAGCAACACTGTCATATCACACACAGAACTCGATTGCATTGCCATTAATCAGCGCAAAATTCTCGATAATAATTTTACAACAACAACAGCAGCAGCAGCAGACATACACAAAATATGAATTATTATTTGCCGCGCGTTTTCCTCCAGATGTTAATCCACCTGCATCAATCACCGACCAAGCGACAGCAGCAAATCTTACTTTACGTCTGAATCAAGCAGGAATAGATTACGCGCGGTGTAATGAGATGTTTGGTATTCGCGGCGAGTTACGTCCACGCGACCCACCAAAGCAGCACCCTTCAACGTTTACTTAGGCAAATCTCGTGCGCGCGGCGAGCCTTTACTTGCAAGCAACAGCAATAACTCAATTGCTAGCGCATAAATTGCCGCACTACAAAAATGGCGAGAGATGGTCCTGGAATTAATATATATAGGCTGATAATAACCGGACCTTAATCCCGGGATAATTGATAGCAACTTTTTTTTGTTTAAGAAAAATGAACGAGTTTGAGAAACATAAATCAGAGCATTGTTGTATGCGGGGGTTGGGGGAGGGGGGGGGGGTCATTGGACATAGAATTTTTGTGGAAATATATAATCGCGTGCAAGACATGTCCATGGGATGTTTGCACAAGCTACTGCGTCCTTGCACAATTATGCGACGTCGCGTTAAAATAGCAATTTGTCTCTGCGTATATGAATAATTCTGGTGGCAAACGAGATATACGGCTCCCGATTCCGTCGGTTTTATCGAGCCCATTAATGGCAATCATAATTAATAGATCTCGGTGGAGTTAAACTTTTTGCCGCGTGGCCTTTGATTTTCTTTATTTCTTGTTGTGTATATATATATATATATTATATATACTTGTTTCTTTGGTACCGCGCTTTTCTTGCTCGCTTTTTTTTCTTTTCTCGTACTTTTTTTGGATTGAGCAAACCGGCTATCTGGCTGGGATCATAAATCGTTGAAAGACGTCGCGCGTTCAGAAATAATAGAGGCAATTATTCGGGAAAGCTTCGGCCAGGGTCATTATATTATGATAGTGAACAATTGGCAAAAATGTTAACACAAATTTTATTCAGAGAATTTGTATTTAAAATTTGTTAACTAAAATAATACATTTTCGTTTCAAAAATGCGTGATGAATTTGATTGAAAAATGTAACAGCAAAGACAATAAAATTAATTTTCAACTCAATTTAAAATAAATTTCTTTTTATAGCTTCGAAAAGATTCGAGCGATAAAATTGACGGTTACAGTGTGTAAAGTGTGTTCTCAATATGAATTGTACCTGCTCTGAGAGAAACCATTGATTTATGAATTACGATTAAAATAATGCAAAAAGGTTAATTGGTGATGCAAAACTAGAAATTAATAAATAATCCGCGTATGATATAAAAGCATTTATATCGTGTGACTTAACATGCTAAAACTAATATGCTTTTAAGACTACTGTATTTCCCAGCAATCTTTTTTTAACTGCAACAGAAAACAGCAGCAGCCACTGTCATTATCACCCATTTTATTTATATCGGTAATAACATCGGTAATATATTAAACATGCTGTACATAAGTCTCTCACGAGTGATCATAATGGCAATAACACAGGGAACAACTGGAATTGAAATTAAATGATCATAAAGTGAGCAGTCCTTCTTCTGGCATGTTCATAAGTATACATATAATATAATTCCTCTCTCTCTCTCTCTCTCAAAACTCCACATCCTATTAAGATTTAATCTGCTGCCAATTTCAAGAAAAACTCAAGACGTCCCTACTTTTCATTTATTCTAGTCGATGATTTAATACCCGCTGTTACGTACCGATCATTATCTCTGCGCTGTTACAAGATATCATAAATAACGTTTCGAGGATGCTTTTCGTATATATCATGTTCAAAGATCATTTTCAATATGTCCTAAAAACATAATCGTCTAAATGCCGGCCAATTATAACGTGATGTGATTTCCTTTAGATTAAAAATCAAACAATTTTATTATTGCTATCCAGGCATAATTTAAATCCTGGTGAAAATGTCTATTATGCTGGGGATTTCTAGTATCTTGTACAAACCAAGCGTGCCTTAATTAAGTCATTTAATCCGTGACATTTGCGGTTCTACAAGCAAACTTGTAGTGTACACACACAAAGGTCGTCTGGATTAAATCAAAGTACCTTGATCGCAGCACTACATTGACTCTATTCATACACTTTATTGCCCAAAGCGGGATTAGTTTGGTGCCTTTTTTCAGCAGACAAAAAAACTGCTTTCTGATATCTGCTTCTGAAAATTGTATTATTGTTTGAAACGGTAAAACTACTCGAGCAGTTATCTTGTGCCTTCAACATTTTTCGGGAAATGACCGTCTGTCCTGCTGTTTTTGCTTTTGTTAGGAAGCTACAATTCAGTTACATCTTACTTTCTTTTTTTAGTTTCTAACAAGTCAGGTGAATAGCTGGAAAATATTTACGACTGTGACTCGGGAAACGGCTGCACTTTGCGTAATTTAAAATATTTTATTTGTTAACGTGCTTTCCTTTTATAAATACATCAGAGACGAGGCGACACATTCAGCAAGCGTAATATATTCCTCGAGGACATTGGACACGCTTGTAAAAATATAATCGGCCTGATGCCTGGACCGCCAATGAAAGCTAACACAGAGAAAGAGATCGAACGAAAGAGGGTCCTCCGACTGACTTTGATGGATCGAAGACCCTGCGTCGGTTCCCTTCTTCCCCTCGTTTCATTTTCCCCGATCGCTCTGCTGCGTATTTGTTTTTACTTTTTTCCCCGGGTTACGACAGGTTAGTGTCTCTCTCACGGTTTCACTCTGATAATACATTTTATGATACAGCCAGACTAGCTGCTATCAGCCTTGGGGATCTGCCTAAGATACGACCTTGCTCTTTTTGTAGAGGTGTATATATATACCGATCATCCATGAATTCCCATTCGAGCTCTGCTGCATGTGTGTTTTTGAAATGTACGCGCTCATACTATCACGAGAAGAGAATTTCATTCATGTTTTCGAATTCGCTTGCAACAAACTGTAGATATTATGTTTGCAAGTTTTATAAAACGATAATATACATTTATTATTTAGATGTTGAGACAAAAGTGACCTTTCACTGAGAAATCGAGTTCGTGCATTTTACAAATTATTTTAAAGTTTAGAATTTATATTGCAAATTTTACAAAAAGTTTCTTAACCCTAGTAGAAATTTAAATCAGGCTAAATAATGGCACTGATCAGGATTCCATGTGACCTGATCAGGCATTGATCGGTTATTTATCTTGGGCGCTGTATCAAAGCGTGACGCCAGGTTGTACTGTGGCCCTGATAGGGCAGCTCGGTGTAAAAAAACAACCATATAAGGGCCTGACCAAGACCCTGCAATATATCCTGACTACATCAAAAACATTTCATCGGATCAGGGCCTGAAATGGGTACTGATACGTAGCCAAGGCTTTTTCTATGGTGCTGTCAGGGAATTTATATCAGTTTTTTTTATCAGGGCAGTTAAATCTAACATGGCCCTAGTCAAGTAACTATTTTGTCGCCGTAATTTAATTTCTGATCAGGGCCATAACAATACCCGCCGTCACGCTCTATATTGGTACTTGATTAGAAATCTTTTAAGGGCCTTTTTTTTAGATTAGAATGCCTTGTTCTAGATAAGTTTGTTAGCACTTAATAAAATGAGTTCAGGGCCTGAAATGGCTTTGATCAGGCAGTCAAACAGTCAGGCTTCCATTTTCTATCCTGATCAGGGACACATTTTTGCCATGGCCAGCCCTGTTACATTTCTACTAGGAAAGTTTACAAGTTTTTTGTACATTTTTTGAAATCGGTTTCTTAATGTTTTAGTCACCTAAAATTGTATATCTGATAAATAATCACGAAATAATATTGGTGAAAACAAAATTTAATATGTTTATTAATATGATTCATTTATGTGAATTCAACGATTTCTTTTTTATGTACTTTTTTGTACTTTGAAATTTGGAAGATGTTCTTTTCAAGTTTCTACAAATTCCAGCATTACAACTATATAGTTTGAATTAAAATTCTATAATGTAAATATTATAATTCACCAATAAATTAAGCTTCTTGACAAACATTTGCTGAAACTTTTCTAAAACTTTTGTTATCAGAAATAAATATTTGAAAATTCTAGTTCTAATATCATATTTCAATATTCAACCAGTCACTTTAACGTAGTAGTTTTTAAACTTATCTGTGGACTGCAAAATGAAAAAAATTCTCATCAGATTTAAGCAGTAATAAGCTCTGTAATATCAAATCATATAAACGCAAATTTTTGTTGCAATTTGCCGAGCTCTTATCAGTTTCCCAGCATAAATCTCGCAGCTCGTATCAGGACCGCGACATTATCATCAGCTTATAACTTTTAGACATTGATAAACAACTTTTTTATTGAGAAACTGTCGCTGATACTTTTACACTCCCTTATCGGCAGTTTTTCAATAATACCTATTGGCACCTAACGCGACAATTTTGTTTTTTTTCTAAGCGACTCCTAGGATCCAGTATCGCGCTTTTCATTGTATACCAGTTACAAAACATTATCTCGTGATACAAGTGCTCCCCATCCGCCGTGACGATAGGGATAACGAGGGAACTTCCTACATCGGTTTAAAATTACTGCTGCGGGACAATCGTTGTCTGTAAGGTGCAAATCGAACAAAAAAAATGATAACAGACCGCTACCTACATGCGACCTAATGGCTACTGCGTTATCTCTGCTTTCATTTTATCTACACTCTTTTTGTCCGTTAGAAAAATAAGCGCCACCTTATTTAGAGATCTTTGAAGCCAGTAATTACGAATTTTCTCACAAAACAAATTTAATACTGGGTTTCAACAAATTCACCTTGCATTTTCCCACAATCGAACTAATAATTACGCTCTAATTTTGGGGCGGACAATTTAATAATTAGCATATATGAATTTTTTGCATTATACACGCTGTTTCAGCTGGGGTAAGTGGGGCTCGCATTACCCCTCTTTGCCGGTGACTTTTCACGCACTCGTGATCGAAGACTCCCGTGAAGAATATAAGGGGTTAAAAGTGTTGGAGCGCCCGTCGATTGTGAATAAAAAGGGGCTGCATGAAAGGGATGCTGCAGACAAAACTGCAGAGCTGGACTGAAAGGACACGCGGGGATTCTATAATTGAATGAAGAAAAAGAGCGTGCTGATGATGAAAAACATTCCGCGCAAGTAACGGATGATTGTTGTCAGTCACGCTTTGTTGCCTCAATGAAATGATTTCGACACTGAAATTATGAATACATTTAATTGGATTGATATTTCAATTATAATGCCCGGCACATTTTGTATATTAACTCGTCAGCTACTCAGATCTACAAGTAAATTAATTCGGATGTGTCGAGTGAAAGGCTACAATGTTAAATTTAAAAGAAAAAAAATTAATAAAAGAAAAAATGAAGAAGAAAAAAATAATAAAAGAAAAAAAGGAGCGTGAATGAGCTACTAATAAATTCTATAGATAAAATGCTTCTGTTAAGTATACAAAGATTTTTATTTTATTGAATCCGGCTCGAAGGACTATAACAAATTTTAAATGAAAAAAAGAACAATCAAATAGAATTTGTTTTTCAAAGTGAATTTTTTCTTTTCTTTTTTTGGTTAGTTGTCATATTTTTTTGTTAATTTTAAGGGGTTCGAGGAGTTTGGTTTACGTCACTGTTCGGGCTGGCAAAGGCGCGCATCCGTGCATCGGCGCGTTATGAAATATTCTCAGCAGCACCTTGCCACTGTAACACTATATTATGATCCTTTTTCACACCTCTGTGCACTTCTATGCTCATGCTTCGAAACCTCGGTACAATAAACAAAACGTCATTGTCTTTCATTATGCAGACCGCAAACAGCGCAATTCTTCGTCTTTTTTTTGAACTGCGCGCTACTGTTTTTTTCCTCTTCGTTTCTTAATGACGACGCGTCAGGAATTATTCGCGGGACCCTTTTCTCCGGCACAAGTAGAGAAGCACCCGCGCGGAATAATTAGGCTTACATCGAGCTTAATTAGCAAATTGGCTGAGCCGAGCTGGCGCGACTTCTTTTGCACCAAGAATCGAACATCGCTCTAATTATCGAATATTGTAATGAGAATCAGTCAACTGGCCGATAACAAGTTATGGGGCTTAATTAAGTGAAAAGTCCAGCCAAATGGGGAAGAATGATCGACAATTTCTTGATTACAAAGGATGTTTCAATTGAAAAGAAAAGAATTGTTTTATTTAAACATGATACATTTACTGCTACTTTTTAAAACTAGTTTTTTGTTTATTTATCTGGAAAAAGCAGAGTTTTTTTTATCGTAAATGGTGAGTAAACTTTTTTTTATATTTTACTTAAAAGACAGAACGTTGAAAAAAATAATTCTTTCCCATGGTATTGAGTATCACAACTGATTTGGCTGTCATCTTAATTTTCATATACACGTCCGGGAAAGTGGCCTGAAATTAATCGTCACAAGCACATGATATTCATGCAGCAACGCGTTATTGTACAACAACTCCAGTAGAAGCGTTTTATTTCGCGAAAAAGACGACCGCTTATCTGGTAATATAAGATAGCTGCGCCTCTCCCGAGAGTTCGATTTAATCTCGCGAAGTGCCGTCTATTCGAAATTCAAATAACCGCGCAGAGCATCGACACTTTACATTCAAAATGCCGTGAATAAATTTGAATTCCCGATTTCTGATTATACGCTGAGGTGTACATTTTTCATCTGCGGCTGACGTCGCCGTCGATCGGTTGCATCAGTGCGCAGAAAAACTTTGTTAAAGCTCATTTGTCGCTCATGTTTACGAGCCAACCCGTTCCTAGACACATTTCGGTCAACATTTCGCCTGATTTACCGACCTCACTTATTCTATACAGATAGAAATACGTTTTTAGCATTTTTCATCGATAAACATTCGTGTTTTTATTTTCTTATCTTTTTGAAAATGTACATTGCAAAAAACCGAAGAAATTACTTTTGAAATGTGAAGATTCAGTTTTTATCATCACTCAATTGCAGGATATATATATAAAAAAATGACTATAATTTTCGTCCGCCAGTTTTTGCGTTAACTTATATATATATATATTGCGAAAAGCCATTATGTTGAATGAGGACGTATATGTGAACTATGACGGTCTTCCGCGAGACTTGAAAAATGCGTCAGTTTATAACGTTAATTTTTTTGTTTCTTTGGTTAATTGTTTCATTCGAAAAATACATAACGTAACCGCGATTGCTTGCGTGAGAGCAGCTCGCGCAAATTCCTACGTTGGCGAACAATTATTCGAGGATTCCACGTGATTTGAGCCGATCGCAGAGTGGTAAAAAGCGTAGTTCGATCGGAAACGCGCGCGATGTTTTTCTTCTCATCGGGAATTATTTATCGCGCGCACTCGGCCGCGCGCCGTATAAGTATAAGTGCGGAATCGTATAAGTGCGGATTCAGGCTCTAAAACGAGCAGTGTCACGCATCGAATCGGGCTGCGGGCGTTCCTCCCCTTTTTCCGTCGGTTTACTCCCTTGTTTGTCGCGAAGTTCCTTATAATGAGTCCGGTCCATTGAATTATTTAATTCGCCAAGGATGTGACTGGAGTTATGAAAATGGTTACTCATTGTTTCGCTTTTTAGCTCGTCATTTCGAGAAATCAGTAACACAACTAAAAAGCAAAACTTGTCTCTTTTTAAAATATAAGTGCTAAAACAAGTGAATTGCATGAATAAATTTTATCACTTGTTGTTTCTCAAACTTGTAGCAAATAAAAATTGAATACAACTTAGTTAAGGGGCAAAAAATTGTGATATAAAAGTTAATAAATGGAACAATTTTTGTTAGTGTTAGTTGATTTTTTCAAGTTGAATTTTGAATGAAATATTTTTGTATAATACAATTCAAGTTTTATTGAACTATTAATCTAGTCGAAATTACGTCATAAGGTTGGACTTAGAATAGATGCAAAATTTGGGATCAGCAGGAGAATTGTGTGGATTATTCTGTTTAGCTGTCCCGTTGGGCTTCAAAACATCATTTGAAATAAATCATTTTTTCATTTGTGTGTGTGTTTGCGGATCTATACATATTCATGTGGAGTGGGATTTTTCTTGAGCCTCGTGACATCATTTGCATATGTAAAAAAACGGTATTCTTTCCGTGATATTTCTATGATTTTCCTCGAACAAATAAGATTTCTTGAAGAATTTATTATAAATATAGAAAGATAAAAACGATTTTTCTTGAGGTCACCTATAAAGTTGAAAACAACAAATCTGATGTAGAATAAAATTTGAATTGTAAATAACCAAATGTTTAGTGAGAGTTGAACCAATTGTATTTTTAAAATTTGAACTAATAATTTAGAATGTACATTCTTTTTAGAATCGATAATAAAATGCATACATTTTTGTTGAGATATTCATTAAAAGTTTATGCTTCTTTATACAATGTTTCAGTACGACTTTCGTATTTTTACTGTTATCAAGCATTATTATTTTGATGATCATTTTTAAGCTACAATTTATATGTAAAACTCACTTAAACGTGTTAAAAGCATGTGAACTTAAATCGAAAGATGATAACTGTTGAACAAAAACAAGGTAATTTTTGTGTCGTTTCGCGTTGCCTTGTTCAGGCTCTTGAATCACAAATTGTCATCAATTATAAACTCATTCAATTTAAATAATTACATTAACTTTTCTTAAAAAAAAAAATTAAAAGAAGAATTTTAATCCTCAACTTTCACAAATTAATTGAACCCCAACAAATACCCGATACAGCATTTCATTAATCCAATACGAGGTTGAATCAAAAATTAACCTCAATATGACCCTGAAATTTAATTAAACACTCGAGGTTACTCTACATCCCTTCTCTTCTTTCATCTCAAAAAAGGCTTCTTATCTTTTTACATTGTACAATCAAACTTTATTATATTTCATTTTACCAACTCATCTCATTTCAATATTAATTGTTCTTCATTTTTATTCGCTTATTCTTTAACATAACTTAGAATTACGAAAGATTTTATATTATTATTAATTCTTTTACCGATGCAATTTCGATTAAGCCTGGAAATAATGAAAACTGCATTAGTCTCTTTCATTGAATTTCTCTCTCTCTCTCTCTCTCTCTCCCTTTCTTTCTTTCTCTCTCGTAAATGCAGAATTGAATCGGCCGAGAGCGGATGAATGAAACGCACTACAGCGATTGTCTCGATTCGCGACGACGACCTTTCGTCCGCGATCGAATCAAAATGTATTTGAAACTTACTGCGAGGAGTAGCAACAAGGTCGCCTGCGCGTTTGCATATAAGTGCTGAAGCAAGGTCTCCTTTCTCACGAGAATATCTATATATATAAGAAACTGCGAGTGACAGGCAGCACGTGCACGAGGATGCTAGATGCTAAATGGAAAATTGTAAATGGTAGGCCACTAGTGCGCTTTCAACATGAATGAATGGAACCTGCTTTGCTGCTTGCATACCCATTATAGGAGAACACTAAGCCATATCCCTCGGAGTGTACCTTTACCGAATACACTGTAGACATATATACACTGCTCCACACATTGTGTCTCCGGAGAAATTACGAGCTTCTTTGAGAGAATTATCCTGCTGTATGTTTCAACGCCGATTCAATTTTCTCAACATTTATTGCCGCATAAAGGAGCTAATTTAACTGTGTGCAATTTTTAACAACCTTATTTATAAACTAGTTATCAATAGTATTTTAAACAATATGGATTTGTTAAATCTTAAGTTTAAAAGTAGAAAGACTTTTATTTTAATCTTAAATTCAAAATTTGCCAAAATTTTAATTTCAGTTATAGTATTAAGTTTATTAAAGTAAAAACATCTTAATTTCAATTTTAATCTTAAGTTTAAAATTAAACAACTTTTTCGAGTTTGAAATAGGTAAAAATAGGTCGTAATTGTTATTAATGCCGACCGTTAACGCGGGGTTAAGATGTTAAGATCGTGATATCAATAATTCAGTTGCTTTCGGTTTCTTAGTTGAGTCACTTTGATGCGAAATTTTGGAAAGGAAATAAAATTTGTCATAGAAGTGCCTAATTCTCCAACTATTATCGGTGGGGAAAGTGAGCATTTCTCCCACTGAGAATGTGGTGGGAACAGTGGTAGAAAAGAGCACCTTTCCCACTGGGGACGTGGTAAGAAGACTAGGAAAATGTTTCCTTGCTTTTTTCACAGACGCGAGCGACTTAACTGGCGCGAGCGTTTGAAATAATTTATATTTGAATTTTTAATTTCCTTTTTTTTAGGACAGTATAAGCTTTTTTTTGCAATTAAACAAAAAATTTAACTGCATGTTTGTATTAGATTTAAAATAATTTACATTAGAAAGACTACTGACAATTGTTTAATTAAGACTTTCTATATTTTTAAACAGATTTAATAACCTTTTAGACTGAGTTTTTATTGCAAATTATTTTTAGTACAAATAGATTTTCCTTTCCTTATTGTGCATTCTTAAGAATTTTTCTTGAATTTAAATGTAGTTTTAATGAATTAACTTTGTTCTAAGTAGAGACTAATAATTTTGTTAACTAATAAATTTTTTCAAGAGAGTTTTTATAGACAGTTTTTTACATTCGTTTGTACGAAAAATTGTTTGAAATATGTTTAACAATATTTTTTAAATTTATTTATCTATGAAATTATTTTAAATCTTTTTAAAACGTATTTTTTACTTTAGTGCTTACTTCTCCCACAAGTTAAGTAATATACTATTCTTCTTCTTTTTTCTGTTCTTCTTCTTCTTTTTCTTCTTCTTCTTTTTCCAAGCCTATTGCAGAAAAAACACTCGGCCGTAAATTAGACGCGATCAAGCCGACACGAAGGACGTTAGGCTCGTTAGTCGTCCTTTTTAGCGGGCAAAGCTTATATTCGGCTTGATAGTGTCGTTGAAATCGTCACGTCGAAGGTCCGGTGTGTGAGATGCGATAACTTTTTAACGTGTCTCTTGTGGGAATCCGACGTGATCGCGTTTTTAGATTCTCGAGAGGTCACTTTCAAACGAAAGTTTTAACCTAATCCTTGACACTAAGCAATTGACATGAAGATCACAAACCAGGATAAAACACACCTCGTGCAAATTAATGGCAAAGTGCCTAATGTTTTTAGCAAAAGTAATAAAAACGAAAACCAAAAAAAAACTTTTGAGAAGAAAAATTGTAAAAAGATTTTAATGGAATAGCCAGTGGAACAATGTTTCCCACAATATAAAATTTGAAAAATTAACTGCAACTACTATCAGAATGCAATCTCGAAAAATCTTTTCTGGAATATCAAACTCTGCATTATCTAGTAAGCAATACCAGTCTGCATTTCCCTATCGTACTCGATCGTAATGTTTTCTTTTTTCCTGGGGTTTGTCTCTGTTGATTGCTGATTAGAACGACGTTTCGCTGTTATCACTTAAAGTATGTCGATGCCCGGGTAATAATCATAATTAATAATAATTCGATAAATAAGGCATTATATAAATTGATAAAACGCATGTGAATCGCTAATACGTGTCGTCTAATCAAAGCTGAAAAATAAGTTGCGGTGAAATATTATTTAACAACG
>JABFPM010002044.1:0-14692 GCA_022817325.1 Idris sp. 1 HC-2018 | reverse complement strand
CTTATTGTTTTTTTTTGATTTGCATTAAAATTAAGTTTTTAATAGCTACACATTTTCTTCGTGAAAAATGAAAAGGGATGGCCATTGGAAAATTTAAAAAAACTGTTATTAATGTCAATAAATCAAATTATTTAATAAAATTGCGCGATTTTAACGCAAAAAATTTTTGTTGAATTTAATTTATCTCTAAAACTATTAATCATTTTTAAAATTTTCCAATGAACATCCCTATTCGTTTTTCACAAAGAACATTTGTATATATTAAAAACTTAATTTTAATGCAAATCAAAAAAACACTAAGTCAAAAATGATGAATAAAAATAGCCCATTAACTTTTTTGCATAAACATGAAGTATATGGGTTAAGTCAATCAAGTATATTATAAACATGAACTTGAAACATAAATTTGTTTCAAGCTAGGATTTTCTGTCCTTGTTCATGGATTTTCTATCTCAAACCATAAAATTACATTAAAAAAAAGCGATTTTATAGATCTTTAATTCTAGTAATTTTTCATCTTTTTTTATTAATTGTTTTCGAGTAATGTTTTACATTGCGCAAAAACTTGAAATGATCTTACATATTTTAAATCATTTCATGCATTTAAATCGTTTAGACACGAAATCGATTAATCATAAATGCACGCGACTGTGAGAGTTGATGCTGCAAATTTGTTTTATTCTTACGTAAACCACTTAAGTTAAATTCTTCAAACTGTAAAGATTATTTTTATAAGAAAACAGATTTTGACTGTCGAAACTGGAAGTCGTTTCGCATAGAACAATAGATTTTTAATTTTTTTTGCGACTGATCGAACAGTTTCAAGCAAACCATTCTTGGAATACTCGAGCTCATAAACTATAAGCTGAGTTGCAACAAGGTTTACAACTGAACACAAATCAGAGAAAGTTTAGATTCTATCAATGCTACGTGGATTTGAAACAGTCTGCACTTCGAAGAGAAAAGATAGACAAATGCATAAATATAGTTTTAGATAATTTTGTCATTGTTCAAAAGGTTTAAGGTGATAGATGATGACTATCAATATCGAGTATAATTATGTAACTTAAAAAAATGTCTTCTTTCCCGTAATTTAGATTTACATTGGACTTAATGTAATATATTTAGCTTTGTTTCATGAAATATAGGGAAAACGTTGCTTAATTATCAATGCCTAGTATCTGTACTTAATTTTATAATTTGTATAACTTTGAAAATTATCGCACTTTATGAAACTATAAATTAAATTATTGATTAAATCAACAAATATCCGAAGCTTTATTTTGTTTGCAAAATTAAAGATTTACGTTATTTAGTTAAAAAGTCAACAAAATTTTCATGAACATTATAATCAACTTTCTTAATAATCTAAATTTAGTTTTCGCGGTGCATTTGAATATTTACTACCTTATTTCAAACCGGAAATAACGAAACATAATTATTGTAAATTAAATTACAAGACTTAGATGGCCTTAGAGTTTTTTAAATTGTGAAGCAAAATTTAAACGTAAAATGATTTGATGACAGCCTGAGCATTACCGTAACGTTACAATTACGACTCTGTAAAAAAGTTGCGACTTTGAACGAAGCAAATTTATTAGAATTCTTGTAGGAAATTTTTATAATTTTTGCACGTCGTGAACAACCGGACAAGTTGTTACTGATTATAAATCGCGCAAAATTCTCAAGCGAGTGAGAAACGGCTGGGTAAGTGAAACCCGTTTTAGGTGGAAATTTATACACGAGATAAGACGAATTTGGCTTCTTTTTATCCAGCTACGAGTTTATAAATCGACGCGCCAAGATTAATTATTTTTATTCAGGTATTTATAATACAAATTATTCATTACAAATAACGCTGCGTTATCTCGCGACATGCCAGTTTATCGAAATTAAATATGTACGATGCCAAGTCATGGTTAATCGTAAAAATCTATACAACGATTCGGAAGTTCGATTCAATCGGATTAATTATAAATTGTACGCGGTGATTAGTGGTTCATTAATCAGTCAATGAATGATTGCCTATAAATAATTGGAAATGTTCTTGAATAATTTAGCAAGTATGATAGGATAGTTGGGTTATAATATATAGAGGCAGGGTTTGATTTGATATAGACTTATCTAACAGAAGTATAAAATAAATCACATATATAACTGGCTTGAGTGAATATTTTTCCTGTGCTGTTTCACGGAATGGCAAAGCGCGTTAACGTGTATGAACTCTTTGAGTTACAGTTTCAAAGTATTTCAACGTATTCTGAGATGATTGTTGAGTCCGTTATGTCGCAGAAAAAGTACATAAGCCGTAAGAATTGAAAGACTCAATAGAGCAGAGTACTGCGGTAATTCGCTATAATTTATTATACAGCTCTAGGTCTACGAACGTCAACTCTCAAGTTAATATTGATTTGAGGCTGCGCGAATTCTAATCAATCGTATTTACATTTCACCTGCACTATTTAGATCTCAAAAAATCATCACTTTCGTTGATTGAATATTTGAGAAACGTTATTTTAATTTGAAAAAATCTACCGGATAATTAAGCTTAATAAAGTTTAAAAATAAAAATCCAAACTGAAATGATAATTACCTAATTTACGTTAAAATAAGTAAGAAAAATATTCAAACAAGGTTAATGTATTTTTAGTTGATAACTAAAATCTTTTTAGCATTAAATAATTATAGTGATATTAAGATAAAATCATTTATTTATTGGAAATATCTCTTGTAAATTAGTTTCGGACATACTTTAATAATTGTTTGAATAAAACTAAAAATTTTCAAATTTAAAGTAATTAAACTTTCATAAAGTTTATGTCCATTTTCAGCATGAAAATGTGCTGCGAACCAACTGTAAAGTAAACCGTATGTATTTATAATTGACCTGCAAGCAATTTTCTTAATTTTACAGTTTACATTAATTTGTTCCTCAATATCGATTTTAAGTTTCAACAATTTTTAAGAAAATAGATTATTTTCAATTTTGTATGTATATTCAATTTATAAGAATCACACAAAAAAATGATACATTTCACTCAAATTTTTGTTTGACTAGTCTCGTTATGCGTACGTCTTTCGCCTATTTTATACTCATATATGGTGTTGTACAGTCGTGCGTCACACGTACAACGACCGTAATGCATGCGACCTTCGCGAAACGACCTTAATTGAAGGTTCCTGGAGTTACGGTGATTCGAGGAAGTTTTGCGACATTAAAAGCCTCCGAAGAAACAAAAAAAGCATTTACAAAGTTTTTGAGTGGAGGAAATTTTATTTTTTGTTTTATGTAACTATCTTTCGATTATTTTTTTTATTATTTTCTGTTGTTAAAAAATTTGATTTAACCCAAGGGAAAAGTGCAGTATCGAAAACAGTTGGTTCATATAAAGAATTTTAAAAATAATAGTAATCAATTGATTGGATTAAATTTAAAACAAATTAAATATGTGAAAAACTCAATGTTGACATTTTTGGATTTCATAAAGTAGTTTCATCTGATAGTGGATTTATGGTATTTTCAACTAATTTGAATGAAAATTACTCATTTTATTATTTGAACTATTGACGTTTTTAAATAAGAAAGAAGTTTCGGATTTTAATAAAAAGAGTTACTTAACTTTTAAATCTATGCAGTCTAGTACAAGTGGGTTGTTAATTATATCTCAACGATTCAACTTATTAAGTTAACTAATCAATTTTTTAACCAAAGATAATCTTTCCTCTCTTTAGTCGTTAATTAGACAACCAGTTTCTCTGTGCTTGCGTGTCGAATACTAAACGACCTTTTTTATTGCCTTTTAAATCTTTTACTTTTCGATCCTCAGTATCTTTAATGCTAAGGTCAGAGCTGATGGAGAGGGACTTTAATTATATCATCTCAGATAAATTCTTAGTACGTTTAATTGTTATAATCGATATCTTCACTTCTTATTCACCAAGACAAATCTTAATTGAACACGTTGATGTCCAATTTGAAATCGTGAATTGGACCAGTGAAAAATGATACTGTGATTAAATTTTCGTACAACGTGAATGAAAGCATATGGTATTTGATACTGTTTATGAAATACAATATAGCAAGTACGAAATTTATATAGTGTGGTAATTATTGTTTTACGCACGTTATAAACATTGACAAAATCTGTTATTTTGTACAAGGAATATTAATGAAAAATTATAATCTGAAAAAGATTATAAGAACTTGGATATGAGTTATACAATTTTTGGCTCATTGAAAAATGTCTCCTCCTTTTTTGTAATATTTATTTCTCTTTTTTAGAAACATTATTTTCCTGATTAATGGTATAATATTAAGCTTGCTGACAAAAATTTTAAATTCGCTTATTAAACATGAGTTTAATTTTATTTCAGTTTTTAAAGACATACTTTTTGTAAAAAATTAACCAATTAATCATGTTATGTGTTGATTATTGCTAAACAGTTAATAGCGATGTATTTTATATCAAATAGAATGAAAAATACACTGAAAAAATATGTATACTGTCACCGAGTATATTTGCCAAAATATACTTAACTGAAGTATATTTTTTCCTCGAGTAAAGTAAATATTACTTGAAATAAGTCAAAAGTACTTTGTTTTTAAACTGTCAAATCTCAAAATGTCAAAACAGACTTAAATCTATTTAAATTTTTTTTAAATAATTTAAATTTGAAATGTGGACTTCGAATTCAGTTCGATTTTAATTTACCCTTGTAAAGATGTGTTCACAATGGACGCATACGTGCGCGTAAGTTGCTTTTTAAAGTGACTAAACAGATGCTCTAAAACAAATTCAATTAATTAGTTTTCCTTTTTATCAGTTTTTGTACTCACTCATTTCTACAATAATAAGAAAATTAGTTATTTTTATAGCATTTGTTTAATTACCTTAAAAAGTTATTTATGCGCACATTTATGCATACATAAGTCCGTTGTGAATACACTCAAAGTGTCACTATCGACTAAGATATGGTAAGTATTTAATTAAAGGTAGTTTAACAACCCGCTCTGTGAGTACTTGACAAGTGGCCTTATGTCAAGGTTAATTTGCATAAACTTGTTCTTTTTATTTTGATCATTGCAATTTGTGATCGTTCACTCCAAGTAGCACAAAATTGTTGACCAGCTTTGTGTGATTTCACACCATTACCACGTCAATCAGGGCTAAACCAAAGAGTCATTTACCCTTCGATCGACTTTGTTTCAAGAACACGAAAATACCTCAGTCGATTACGCAAATGTAAAAAAGTGTACTTTGACCGGTCGATCGGTTCGTCCGGTTGCATGGCGGACACCGGATCAACTAAAACGACGATTCCGTGGGTCGTTCGGTTCGTGTTTCTATCGAGATCGTGACGGCTGGCTTGCCATTTGTTCCAATCATGATTTAACAATGATTAACGTTGCCTAATGTAGATCTAACTTCAGCTGTAGTTTGTACAAAGTTCAAGTATTTTGTCTTATTTTTGAAAAAAAAACATGAAATAATGTCTTTCATTTTTGTACAGAAAAAAAACTTTTTTTGTTTCAATTCAAACTTGTAAAATCGTGTAATAAAGTTGACCAAGACTTAATTTCATTTATTTTTGTTAAGTTATCTTTTAGATTCCAACAAATGCATAAGTCAATAAAAATACAAAAATTAAGCAAATTGATTCAATTTATAAATATACCTTTCATTATTACATGCTTTTAAAACAGATTGGTAGTTGATTATTTACTAAGAGGCTTTTTAAAAACATGACATTTAGGTTATATTATTGTGTTACAACGAAAACTTTAAAATTCATAAAAAATCTGAAAATTACACAATATATTGTTTAAAGTCATGTTGAATTTTTAACAACCCGTTTACAGTGTAGGAATGAATTATTACACGTCCATGACTAAAAATTGTCTAAGTTCAAAAAAAATGATAAACTTTCTGATGTAAAAGTATTAATCGTGTAAGTATGTAGGAATGCAAAAATGTCGTATTTTTAACCTACTTTAGCATTAACATTCATTTTTTCGCGCTCTTGTAGGTCTTCTTCATCTTTTTGTACTACGCTCTTTCGAAGTAAAAATCATTCCAAGCGAAGGTTTATTTGCAAATCTTATGGACATATAGTTAAAGCTAAAAAACTTTGCACATTCTTTGCAAGATAATCTTTTAATCTAGAAAAAAATGTGAATAAATTTTTGCAAAACATGTAACAATAAAATAGAAAAACTTTGTTAATTTAAATTAAAAATATTCGACCGGTTTTTGTCTAAAATTAAGGTTTAACAATTGAGTTGTTAAAAAATGTTTAATAACATACAACTTGTCTTACTTTCCTAGTCAGAGTTCATTAATTAATGAAATTACGTCAAGTAAATATTTGAGCACAAGAATATCGTTTGTGAAGTATTGTTACCCGGTTGGTTTGATCCGCGAGACAAGATGCACAATGATACGTTGTCTCGTGTAAACGCCAGCGTTGAAATTGAAAAAGACGCGTTTATGTCTGCTCGAGGCTAATGAAGGTCGTGAAGTGCTTGGATTTTACGCTCGTACGGTGTCATATTGCCGGACCTGCCAATTACGAAGCCTCTTGTGGTTGCGGGTTTTCTTTATCAACTTTGCCAAGACTGATTGCATTCAACAGATCAGACATTCTCTGAGCTGAGAGGATGTTTTCACGTTGACACGGTTAATTCGCGTGCAAACAAGAATACCTCAAAAATAAGCTCTGACCCTTAGCTGTTCCGCGCTTTCTGACGTGAAACTGATGCAATACAGTTCTCTGCTTTTTTCTCGCATCATAAGATCCTTATCATAATCATTTAAATGCCTTATAAACTGTCTCATTGGCATATCAATGTCTCGTTGTTACTGAAGTTGAAATCGTAACGTGACTGCAAAAAGTAATTTGAACAATTCAAGATATTGAGAAGAAGTGTTTTATTTCATGAAAAGTATCTCAACAAATTTTAAATAATGTTTAATTTTGTATACAAAAAAACTTGTTTTCTACTAAAAATATTATATCTGGTTTTTGTGATACGAATTACAATGAAAAACTATGAAAAATAATGCTGACAAAAAATGTTAATCCTCTACGCAGAATATCTTGAGCTAACGGTGATACTTGTAACTTCCATAAATCAGGATAAACACAATGTACTGCTCTTCCAGATTATGTAAATGAAACAAGCTTACGTTATACATACATATCTTATCACTTTTGTTTCTTGTTTTAATATTGTTCTTTAGAAATTTAGATTATACAATGAATTGTTTAAAAGGCTCGGGTCATCTGACAATAACCCAGTAAAATGTTTAAGGTGAAATATCAATGATCTTTAATGACCCAACTTTGAGTATAATTTTTAATGTTTTTTAACTCGGTTTTTAAAGTCAGTTTATTCTTTGGCAAAAATCATAATAAGAGGGAAACAAAAAGCCGTGAATATAGACCTTATTTTAAGGCGAACAATAATTCTTATTTGCAATAAAGTGAAACTTTTAAAGTCAAATAAAATATTTCAAATTCGGAGTTTTTATTACTCCGTCTTGTTACATATAAATCTTGGTTTAAAAAAAAACTTGAATGTCAAATTCATTACAATGAAGAACTCGATTGAAGTAAATATGATTTAAGACGTCGTAAGATATTACGAGTACGGCCGTACGATAATGTGATTCTAGTGCACGCTTCGAAACGTGGATCAATTTGATTACGCTCGTTTAGGTCTTGTGTCAAACAGTAACAAATGCGACAGGTCGAGAACCTTTGTAGCTGACGCATCATTGTGTTGTTGTTCTTAATTTAAACATTCATAAGAATACTCATATAAGAAATGTCTTAGTTTATTTTTAGAATAATGACGGAGAAAACAAAATTGTCTTCATATCAAACTCTGATTTTAAATATATATTTTTATTGTATACATTTTGTATCTGTCATAAAAATCCTTTACTCACATTAACATTTATAAGAATAGGTGATTCCAAACTTACTTTTGAAATATTTTTAACATTTCAACTGTTTTATTGAGTAATAAAAATAATCAAAGCATTTTCTTAAATCGTGATTATTTTTTCAGTATAATAATCAGAAATACACGCATCAATAGTGAAGTAAGTCATAAAAAAAGTAAACTATAATTCCCTTTGATAACTGATACAAATTTTATTATTATTATACAGTTATATAATTTAATGCTTCATTGAAAAAATTTTCATACAAGAAACATTTTACTAAAATAAAATATTTTATAAAAAAAGTCATCAAATCAGACTTATTTTTCTGATGTATTATTATTTTACTTAAAAAATGCATAATTGTTATCAAATTATTCTTCAACGGGTTATTTTAAAAAATCATTTATTCGAAGAAAAAGTAATTTCCTGTAATAAATATTGGAACATTTGTTATTAACTCGATATTTTCTACGTATTATTACATACTTACGATTCGCTAAATCTCTAATTAAAGAAAGTTCTATAATCCACTACAAAAAAAAGTTCTTGTTCCGTAAAAGAAGGAATAAGCGTTTGCAATACACGGTAAATTAATTTGAAATCTAAATAAGAAAATGGAAATGAATCAAATTTAAACAAATCGCCTGTTGAGCAATTAACATTTAATCAAGCTAAAGAAAAGTAGAGACGCGCGTGCAACCTAAGAAGATTTCACTTTTTGCCGGCATTATAATCGCGTAAAATTTTTCTTGCGATAAAATTTGTCGGCAAAAACATTGCCGGAATCCTTTAAGTCAATTTATAGGAATCGGATAGATATTTCGCGTGCGCGTCCGAGGTCGGCGTGAAAGTCGGCGTAAAATACGTAACCTGTAAAATTTCGCAGGGGCATCGGGACCAATTATTTTGCCGTCCTTCGACCGTAAGTCCCGAACGAATGCGGCATTACAGAAGTCGTTTGTTCGATTCCGTGTGCTTAACGCAAATATCTCTATAAAATGTCGTCATTTCTGCAAAAGCGTGTAATAACTTTGACGATAAAAGTGCCCTATCGGTGCACATAAATTGACGCAAACGAATGAAATTGCGTTTTATGTTATGTAGATTTTCATTTTATGTGAGCGTCGTGTGTCATATGGCACATTTGCAACTCATTAGGACCGTGGTTCACAATAGATAACTGCGGGTCGTGCGTAAAGTACGCGCGACCAAAAAAAAAAAAAGAAGAATTTTGTTCGTTACACGGTGCGCTACCTGAATTTGCTGACCTGGAAAATATCGGACCGACGTTACTTTCACTCAATGCATTAATATTTATTCAAATATGCAGTTAATTATGCACAATGTTTTTGACGCGAGTTGTTTCGTTTGCAAACTGAAGAATTTTAATGGAAATAATCATACGAAAGGACTGAAATAGAGAGAACTGCTGGCAATTTTTGAGAAAATAGACTTTAAAAATGTTTTCAAATAATTCTACAAGATTTGTTGATAATTTAATTTAAGTACAGAAAACAAATTCTTGATTGATCAAATTTTAAGAATATAAAAACAACTTAAGTTTATTTTGTGAAGTTTCAAAATATGAAAGCTTTAATGTAATTAATTAGTTTTATAAAACAAATATTTTTAAACATTTCAATAGTTATGCGAAATTCAATTTTTGGTTACAATTTGATCACACATGAAGGTAAATATCCCTATTTTAAATTCAGTTTAGATATTTTGTTTAAAATTAGATTACCTTCTTCTTACTGATTGACAGATTAAAATAAACAACGAACATATTTTAAGCTACCTTCACAGACCAAACTGACATTAATGCGTGTAAAATGAAATATTAAAATTATTAAAGTCATAGTTTTATATTTATCAATTAATTTGTGTATATCTCAATTATACCTCTCAAACTTTCTTTAGCTTACTACAACCATTCAAGTAGTTACTTTCATTAGCTTTATTGATGCACAAAAAGCATCCTCTTCTTTGCACTAAATAATTTGATTTATCTTGTTGTTCATGTCAGTAAAAAATATTTGAAAGACGAATTTGTACAAGTAGGTGCCAGTTTCCTCATTGTTTGTGTGCCAGTGACGAAGTATTTATCAGTTGAGACTCGCCAAGAGAGGTTCAGTATGGCACTAGCAATAGCTGTGACAGCAGCAGCATTCTGTGTAATACTTTGAAATGAGCGAAGGAATCGCGCCAGCAATTCGACTGCTGTGAAACGTGTTTACGTAGGCGTACATGCCAGCGATGCTTCATTTTTGAACATTCCTCAAAAGATATGGCATGCGTGAACCAGCCAAGATGCTGTTTACAAATTATCTACATCATGATCGAGTCACTTATTTTCACTTGTCATCTACGTAAGAAAAAATTCTAATATAATCCATTTTTATCACTCTTTGCTGTCAAAAATTATTCCGTAGCTATTAAATCTCATTTTCATTAATGAAGAGTTTTTTTAACTAATCAATTAAGAACTTTTGAGAAATTGAAACAAGATGTTATTAAATTATTAACATAAAATGATTTTAAAGTAAATCAATATTTAGTATTTTGTTATAAAAAATTCGATTTTTGTAATCTTGTTCAAAAATTAATTTTAAAACTAATAGATAAAAAAGAAAAATGAGGAAGATCAAAGTACTTTTATGAAATTGTAAATTATTAAAAGTTTTTGCTATAATGAAAGGTGACAATTTACACTTGAATACTTTCAGAATATTAAAGAAAACCGTTCAGATTTTCTTAAACCACGCAGGTGTGTTTTAAATGAAATATCCTGTATTTATAATTTGTGACATATATGAGTGCATAAATTTGTTGTCCTCAAAATCTGGATCATTTGTTTAATGAAAAATTATTGTGTGGGTTTTCATATTTTTTTCTTATATTAATACAATTTGTTAAAGTTGTCAGAAACTCCACAAATATTAGGTTGCAACATGGTTTGGAATGTTAAATGACCGTCATTGCATAATTAATTAATTAACCAAACTGCACGGTAGCTTAATTAAGAAGTTGAACGAAATTGAAGCCGGTTTGATTACTTTAAGATACAGGAGGAATATTTTATCATCCTTCATTTCAAAGTAATTAGCTATCTCATCAAGATTGAGAAATAATAAGAATGATAAGTGGTGACGATGACAATCTTCATAAAAAACACGAAGCACACTGAAATTTTGTTCTGAATTGCGCGATAATAATAAAGAAAAAGGTCCCACCTGTAATGATGATAATGAATGCCTTAAACAAGCCGATAATTTTCACTTCGGAATGCAGTATTACGATACACTTTATGTCTGTCTAAAACTTAAAAGTAAACGCCATCGAACAGCAACTTGAATTAGACCTAATTTGGCTTCTAATCGCGATCACGTGTACACACTTAGCCGGTCAGCGATCCTATTTAGACAGCATTTTTTCATTTTTTTGCCGGTCTTTCTTAATTGGATCTCAATAGAGAATAAGTCTCAATTGTCGAGACAACCCATTTTGCGCAAAAAGAGGAAAAGAGAATGTTAGCCAGTTTTAAAGTCCGTTATTATTCGACGACATGGTAAAACGAAAACCCAAATCTGAAATATTCTGGATGGAATTTTTCGATCCCACCGCAACGTTGCAGATTTCTTTTTAACGTATAGCTTCATTTTGCACGAATGGATGGAAGATTGGAAAAATAAAATGAAACGTGATAACAAGGCAATTTAAACGAAAACACTGCAGTAGGTGTTAATGGTTGCGAGAAAGTTTGCTGTATGGTAATCTTGGTAGCATGTAAAAAGATCATTTTCTGAGTTTGAAGTTTAATTGAAGAAAGTTAATTAAGACGTACAATATATCTTAATAGAGGTCCATTGTTTTCAATGGGAACCATTTAAATGTTACTCTAATTTGAATTTTCATTCAAATGGTGGACGATTTTTAAAGAGAAGTGGTGTTATTTTTTTTACATATAGTGTAATTTAAAGTTAATTGTATCATTAGCTTGAGAGAGAGGTGAGACTGAAACGTTAAAACGAATCATAACTTTAAATAAATGGGATATTAAAACAATTTGGTCGACTGGGGCAGAGTTAGATTGGCTGATTAGAAAGTCTTATACGCGAATAAGCATTGCGGCGAATTCGTGACAATTTTGTTTTGCCATGTCTTAAAGCTAAAATGTAAAGTATCTGCGGCGGAATGTCACGAAGTCATGACGTGTTTTTGTAATAAGTAGTACTGCCAGGACTTTCATTACAAGAAAAGAAATTTTAATTTACAATACACATATACTTTTATCATGTCATTGTGAAATGTGGGGTATGAATAAGTGATTAAGACAATTTTTTGTCCATGAGGTAATTTTTCTTTTTTCAATGTTTGACAAAAATATTATGACATTCAATTTATTTTAGAATCAGAAAATTCGTCGTTATATATAAATATTATATTTCAATTCATTTTAACGAGAAAATGTATGAGTTTTGTAAATTAAAAATCTTGTATACAAAATTGAAATGGCTTCAAGGAATTATTTGTATTAAATAAAATTAACGTCATTTGTCTTGCAAATGTCTCAAATACATCTTCCCGGAAATTCTATTCTTTATATAATTTTCAAAGTAGTATAACAATTTACAATAAAAAAAGGTAGAAATAAAAACGATAAATCAGAAGCCAATACTTATGTACTCAAAAATGTATATGAAATTTGTGCCCTGAAGACAGGATATTGTATTTACAATGCTTGCAACTATTTGTTAGCCGCCATAATAACACGTGATAGGGCACCTGCTGGCGATTATTTCCAGAAGTCAGTTCATCTCTTTGATAATGGAGCATGGTGTAGAAAGATGCCATTTTATTTTTTATTAGCTCCTTTCATAGGGTTAAAGAATACGTTATGCTGTGTTATGAGCAAAAAAACAGCAACATTTCAAATTATTCTTTAATGAGTGTCATTTATTTGTGTACATCAAGTGTGTACATTGTTGTAACATGAATTTAAATGTTAATGGTAGAAAGTTGCGAAAATTTTTTGAAAATACATGAATAAAATTGCAGATCTTATCTGCTTTAAAAATGATTACTTTTTGAGTCGCTCAGAGATAAGACCTGTTTGATTAGAACTAATTTTAATTAATCAAAATTAAACAAATCTGTTGAGTAAATTATTTTGAAAATCAGATTTACAGTTTTTGTGATTACATAACGGATGGAGTTGCATCTCCTGGAGGTTCTCGTAATGGAGTTGTGTATCACCATAACTTGTCACGTGTTGCCCAGAAATTTACTCCACTTTTCTCGAGGAATTCGTAAATTGGCCTGAAAATAGTAGTAGCTAATGCGATTTCGCGACGCCGCGTGCTCGACTTTCACCGAAATTTCACGCAAATTCTGCAATTCCTTTTTGCAAGACTCTGTGTAAGGAAACTCACCGCTATCTTACATCCTTTTGCAAAGTTACGCTCATCAGTCTACGTCCTCGACGATTTATACAAGCATCTTGGTTGTTTGCATGACTTTCGACCGAATGCTTTCAATAGTGGACATTTTTTTGTCGCTGTTCTTGTTATCAGGGTGATCAATTCAACTGATTACCACGATGACAATGTATTTTTGAGCCCCAACTGGGTTATATACTTATAACTTAGTGTTAAAAATTGTATTAATTTATGTTTCAGATAAATTGACTGTTGTACATTTATTTAAAGATTAAATTTTCTTGTTGAGAAAACCAAGTACATGTTTAAGGAGATAAAATTTTTAACTCAAATATAAATTCAAATAGATGCTTTAAATTTGCTCAAATAATTTTAACAAAAAAAGTTGTAAATGTTAAATTATAATTTAAATTATGATGGCGTTCAAAATTACGAATTAATTTGCTGAGAAAAAGTTGTGTTCAATGTTTTATAAGCTAATATGTTTGTTGCAAATTGTTGAGACAAAAAACTGTGCATACGAAGAAGCCACAAGCTAAGCTAACACACATTCGAAACGGATTTGAAACGTGTGACAGATTTAATGTATTTGCCGAACTAATTGGCCCAGACCAGGCGTCCGATGAGAGGAGACTAGCAACAGAACTACTTGCTGCAGTGAACGGGGTATGGCTGATAGAATTCGACGCGGATTCCACTGTCGGACGGAAATAGAGGAGCCGCGCTTCGAGAATACCACCGTTTTGCATGCCACGCTGCATGAATTCACACTGTTTTTGGATGGACACAGAAATTAAGTAATTCATTTAACAAATCCTCACTCTTTGTTATTAAAACAATTTGTTATCTTCCAGTTGTATATAATGTATGAATTATTACGTATTATAAGATTAACGGAGATAAATTTTATCAAATTATTAAAAGCTTTTTTTGCTTAAATAAGAACATAACTTCCTGTACCTTATCAAATTCTAATAACACGTGCAAATTAAATTACAAAAAAGTGATATCTTACCGGAAAACAAATAGAAACATTAACCTAAATTTTGAAAATAAATAATTTTCTGTAATTCATTTCTATCCCCCGAAACATTTAATTCTCAATTATTTTGTATTATAAATATATGTGGGGCACAAAAAATGCGTTAATTATTGTCCGAGCAAGGTTTCCTAGTAACTTTTGTTTCTCGAGGCAACTTGTTGAAGGCGCTCCAGGAGTTGGGTCGACCTTCTTCTTGGAAATTCTTGGTCTCTCTAGAAATATACAGAAACCGTTATCGTCTTAGTGGCGCCCACTACGAA
>JABFPM010002043.1:0-17851 GCA_022817325.1 Idris sp. 1 HC-2018 | reverse complement strand
CTTTTTTCAAAAATCGTTTTACACAGTCAATTCTATGGGCAATAGCTTTAATTTGAGCATAAATTCATTAACAATTATTGAATTTTAAATTTCAGCGGTCCACTTCAGGAATTCTTACCCATATATATAATTATAGTTTATTTAAAAAATTGACTTTTTAATATTATGAAATAATGAAAATGTTCTTTTTGTATTAAACAAATTATTTTTTAATACATAAACATTTAGATTTATTTCGTTGTATAATAAAACAACTAGTTTGTCGAATTAATGTTATAATCAAATAAATAAATTTCAGGGACAGTCGAAGAAACAGGTTCTCGGTTAAAAAATTGGCAAAAAAGTATAATCTGGAGGGACCCATCGCTGCAAATTTCATGCTAGCGGAATATGACGATTATGTTCCAACTGCTAAAAAGCAACTTGGAATTTATAATTAATTTTAGAAATGTTATTTGTAATCAGCTATATGTATTTATGTTTGTGTATTTTACATTTTGCATATATCATGTTATCATTATATTAGTTAAGAAAAAGTATAAAATACTTTAAGATATTCCAATTTATTAGTTCAGTAGTTTTCAAAATAAATCACCTATTCCACCTTTTTAATAAGAATATCTCATTTATAATTTATGAGAAAACGTTTCTATAATTTTTAACTTACAGAATGTTTAAATTTCATAAAGTTTTTAATTTACACAAAAAAGTTATAAACAAAAAAAATTTAGTCGTTTTTTAAAATAAACTCTCTAAAATTATTACCCTCAAACAGAATTAATCATAAAAAAAATAAGAAAAAAAAAAAATTTGATTATAATTTTTAGAAATAAATAATTTTTTTATTAGTTTAACTTATCGCATTTTTTTTCTTTTAAACCCGAAATTTTTTTCTCGTTTGCACATATAATGTTTCAAAAATCTACAAGAAACGATAATTTAAATTTTTACAATTACTGTAAAATCAAAAATATATATATATATTTAATTATTTAAATAACAATAGACTTAAAATACACCGAAATTAATTTCTAAATATAAATTTAGATGATTAAATATATCAAAAGCAAATATTAAAACAAATTAAATTATAATATTACAACTTTTTTGATATAATATTCAATTTTAATATTGTTTTATTTCAACAAAAAATTGCATTCTGCTAATTGATTTTTTTATACAGTCATATGCAGTATATACTGTAAGCATATAATCTATTTGTATAAAAAAAAAGATTTTGAATATCAGATAAATATAGACGTTTAGAAATAAGCAGCAATATATTTCTAAAAGTTAAACGAAAACACACCTTTTGTAATTTTTTAAATCGAATCCTAATTTTATCTTATATAGGTATATGTCACATCAGATTGGGAGCATTGGAGCATACCTGCAGTCAATGTTTTGAAACAAAGTTTACAATGGAGGCGCAAAAGTGAGGTTATAAATGACAGTTTACGTGTTTTGTATCATGAAATTTGATGAAGTTGATCGTTCTAACCAACAGTTTTTATGAAATCTCGTAAATGGAAGTGGTGTAAAATGATTTTTGATAATTAAATTGATATTACTACAGAATCGACGTTACTTTTATTGCAAAGTAATGGCTTCGAAAGAAGAGCACCAGGTTGACGTAGATGACGAAATAGTGGAACCAGGTACTTTAACCAAAATTTTTAATCAATTTATCCATTCTCATAGTTTTACCAATCTCAAAAACCTATTTCTTCGACTACTATACATTAAATTGATTGAAAAATAATATAATTAAAAGTTGATTAGTTATTTGACATCAAAAATGCGAAAAAACATTCAGGATTATTTTCATAATTATGGTCTTCGAAAAATCAAGCAAAATATATTATGAGATTATTTTTCTGTTTTTAATTAAAATTTATGAAAACTGTGTAAAAAAAGTTAGTTTATTTATGTTTCATAATTTGTATTATTATTAAAAACAAAAAATAAATTTTTCAAGGTATTGAACCTGGAGCTTCCTCAGAAACTATGCTCGTCACTACCGACAGTTTTGAAGAATACGAACAAGAAGTGAGTGTCAATATAGATGACAGACCAGTTTTGGAGACGAAAACAAGTGCAATATCCGAAATGCAAGATCAAGTTGCTCCAGTGGCGTCCAGCTCAAATGCAATCGAACAATTGGAGCAAAACCAGATTTTGGATGACACAGCTTCTAAAGTGGTGTGCAATAGAAAAATAAAAATTAGGCTGTTCAAACTTATTTTTGGACAAGTTAAAATAGTTCAAACAATTAAAATCCTTTACCTTACTTTTTATACAACTTTAGATCCAGATAATTGTAGGGTTTTCATTTAGAACTTTTTTGTGCTTGGAGCATGTTGGAAAATCAGTTAATTAAAGTTATAAAAACAAAATCAAATGTTATAAATATTCAAAAAACACTAACGTTAATTAAATATTTAATAAACAACAACTTTACTTACAAATTTTACAATTTTTATACACGTATTCATTTTCATAAAAATTTGCCTATTAAAATTTAACACTTGAATTATCAAACTGAATAAATATTACACTAAAATATTTTGTAAAACTATTTTTGAACTTTTAAAATTTTAAATTTATTGAACTATTTAATATTTTGAACAGTTCAACCTAATTCAAAGTTTTTTATCAAGCCTAATAAAAATGCAATATACAAAATTTTTATAACAACCTTTTTAATTTGTTTCATTAATAATTTTTTAGGAAGACATAGCTAATCAATTAGGCCAAAATACGATCGATCCTGAACCTTTGAGGTGTAAAAATTGGCTCTCCCAGAAGAAGCATATATTTGTCTTAAGTCAAGCAGGAAAGCCAATTTATTCGAGATACTGTTCAGAAGATAAGCTTGTCACTGTGATGGGCGTGATGCAAGCCTTAGTATCATTTGTTCAGACGAATAATGATATGATTCGGTCGATACACGCGGGCGACACAAATTTTGTTTTCGTAGTCAAGGGTCCACTGATTTTAGTCACTGTCTCTAAAACAGCAGAAAGTGTTTCTCAACTTGTTGTGCAACTGACGTAAGATTGTATTATTATTATTATTATTATTTATATTACAGTAAAATAATTTAATAAGCAAAATGATGATAAATTTCTCCTTACAGATATGTATATAATCAAATTTTGTCAGTGTTAACGCAATCTCAATTGTCACGAGTTTATGAGCAAAGAAGGAATTTTGATTTGAGACGATTATTAACTGGCAGTGAAAGACTGATAGACCATTTACTGAATTTCATGGATAGAGAGCCGGCCTTTTTTTTAGGTGCTGTTAAATGTTTGCCCCTGTTGCCCTCCATGAGGGACGCCATTACGCAAACAATTATCCAAACTTGTGGAAAAATAAAAGTAAATAAAATAAAACAGGTTTCCTAAAAAATGAAAAAATTCAGAAACCACAGAATATACTTTCTGTGGCTTCCCATCATAAAAAGTCCACGTTTTTGAATTTTTGAGATTAGTATACGAAATACTTTCATCACATACTAAGTTCATATTCAAAAATTGTCATTTAAGGAATTGATAAGAGCTTTAGAATGTGAAAAAATAACTTTTTCCCGCCATAACAAGTTAGTTCCACTATTGAAGAGCTTTAATGATATTTTGTGTTCATTAAATCCAATTTTAGATAAAATTTATTGAACAAAGAAGAAAAGATCATACTATAAGAGGGGGGAGGGAGGTTATATATTTTTGTTTCTGCAAAGAAATAACAATACTGATACCTTAATTTTTTTAAAAATTTAATTCTTTTTGCGATGCTTCAGCTGTGTATAGAAAGTATTAGAAATACTTTAAAAATTGAAAATAAGTCTTTTTGAAAATTCGGGCTTTTATAAGTGAAAAATATGTGTTCAAAGATGACAAATTTATTGCCAACTAGTATTATTACTTTGTCAAAAACCTCAAACCAGAAATTCAACTTTAAAGTTTTTCAAATATTATAAAATATCTCAAAATCATTAAGTTACTTATCTTGTTATGGCGTGAAGCCACAGATTTGATAACTTCAATTTCTTGCAGAATCTCGTATTTGCAATTCTCTTGGCAAACAATCAATTAATAACTTTGGTTCGGATGAAGAAATTTGTCATTCATCCAGCGGATTTGCATTTGATTCAAAACTTAGTAGACAGTTCGGAATCTTTCAAAACCGGCGAGAGCTGGATGCCAATCTGTCTTCCAAGATTTGATTCTAGTGGCTACATGCACGCCCATGTCTCGTACTTGGCTGAGGACTGTCAGGCCTGTTTGTTACTTCTCACAGTAGATAGGGATGTATTTTTCACTTTGTCAGAAGCTAAACAAGTAAGCACCTTGATTAAACAAAATGCACTTTTAATTTATAATAATCAACTAACTTTATTAACTATTTTCTAGAAAATAGTCGAGAAATTGCGAAGAACAAATTGTCTCGAAGCGATAAATGAATCTATGAATAAATTGTCTGTAACAATAAACGATATTGGGATTCCAGAAATGAGACACGTTTTGTACAAGTGTAAGAGTACAGCACAATTTTGGAGTCCTGGCTTTCAACCTCCTTATACAAGTGAAGCAGAAATTGAAAGGTAATTTGAATGAAATTAAATGAATAAGTTAAGAAAAAAGTGGTATATCATTTTGTTGCCCAATATTTTAGATTGCTGCGTGCGTATCAGTGTCTGCACAACAAATTACATTCTCCTAGTCGACCTTTGAAAATAATATTTCAACAGTTTGATAAGGAGACAATGTTGTCTTGGGTATGTACAATTGAAATTGAAATTAATATTATATATTTCAATGTATTTTAGAAAATTTTATTATCACTGAATATATATTAATACAAACAACTTTTCTTGCAATCAACATTTTTATAGGCTACTTCTGGCTTTGAATTGTATGTCGCATTTGAGCCATTAGTCACAAGAATAAACGCCATCACTGCACTCACTAAGTTGTTGCAATGGATTAAAAAGGAGGAAGAAAAGCTGTTCATTTTAAAGTCGCCGACATTCTAATCTCTGTATATATTGAATAAAAATTGTACATGAAAACTTTGATGCAAATTTAAAATCAAATTTTCAAGCTACATTGATAGCAGTTTTATAAGAAAAAAAACAAAACTTGCTGATTATTTTATTATAAATATGCAGTTTCATATTTTTTTCACTAGAAATAAGCCACAAAATGAGTTACTGTAATAAAAAATTTGATTTTGTATGTTTTTGAAATAATGAATAATGAATATTAAATACATTTAAAAAAAAATATCTAAACAGTTATAATTCAACTAGATTAAACAATTTATACACTGTAAGATATGAAAAGTAAAATATATAATTATTTTCTTCTATTGCTTTTAAATAAGAAAATTGCCGATTTAATATGTATCTTTATTTCTGGCTTTTTTATAATTAAAATAATATGAAAAAAGTCATAACTTAATAAAAATGATCTGATCAGCAAGGTAGATTTCTTTGTCAATTTAATATATCTGTCCAAGTTTTATTCGAGGTGCGTTATAACATTTAATTTTCTTGAAATATGCGTTATTTTTAGTTATTGAAATTATATATTTGTTTTTAATTATATATATGTACATACATATAAATTTGTTTTTGAAATTCAGTTAGTTGATACTTCAAATTGTTACACCCAGTGAAATATTAACTTGCAAATATTTTTATATGCGTGTGCAGAAAACGAGCATAAATAAATGTTAATATAAAATAAAAAAAGAAATGTATTATATCAAAATTTATCACATCTTTTTTTCCCCAACAATATTCTATTTAAACACATATTACTGGTTAAATTAACAAAAGTATGAAATATTATCAAGTATTATCCATTATAAAAATGAATTTATTTGTTCGCACTAGTCGGCAGGTACTAAGTGCTTGACGATACATAAAACCACTTAAAAACTAAAAGTAAAGTGATCTTTTTTTCATTTGTGTCAAAAACGATGGACTAAAAGATACATAGACGCTGGGTGTAGTCTAAACAGTTTAGATTGGCTAAAATCCTTCTTGATACTGCTTTGACTCTAACCGAGTATGAATCACTTCCAGTTGACGCTTAGCCTCGCACTCTGGGAAATTTTGTAGATCGTAGTACTGAGGTGCAATTGTTAACAACCATTCCGCTGAAAAATTAAAGACAACAAAATTAAAAATTAAGATCAAATTAATTTGATTCATTTTTATTATTAAAATTTAAAATTAATATAAATATGATTATTGAACTTACGTTTGATGTCTGTCACAGTTCTAATATAATTCTTGGTGGTGAGCACGAACTCATTATAGATTACCCATTCAGGTTTGTGATCTAAACAACTGCTTGGATGCAACTGTACTACTTGGTTATCTTTGATTGTCAAATAATGTCCGGTTCTTTCAAGATGAGCAACCTTAAAATTAAAAATTCATAAGTACAATTGTTTAAAATAATTGTTTATCAAAATTGTTACTAAATATTACCTGCATAAAGAATCCATTTACTAAAGCTTTTCTAATGTTGATGTAATAATCTTTTGATGTGAACTCAGTTGACGTTCTTTTCAGAGAAAATCGGTCCATGATTCTGCTCAATTGTTGTCTGACATTATCACCACTTTTTAAGGATCTAAAGTTTACGAAGTTGTCATAGCACCATTGTGGATCTTCCATATCTTAAAAAAAATTTAAATTTTTAATTTTAATATTAAGAAAATGAAGAAGAAAAAAGAAATGTTAGAAACTTACTCTGCTTAAAAGCGTGATAAACATTTAACAATGTCAAATGATCGCCATCAATATGAGCAAAGCGCATTTTAGCTTCGTCTGCTGCTTTTTTCACCTCATTTGGTCTGACAAAGCACTGTGGGACTAATTGCACGTCAATCGTCAATAATAAAACAAAATTTCAGTTTCTATTGTAATAAGAAAAACTTATACCCAAAATTCTTAATATCTACTTTTCAGTTTTATTTTTCAATTCAATTTAAACAAAATTAAATAATATAAAAAGAAACTTATTATGTTGCATTAAAAAAAGAATATATATACCTTGAAGAATATAATACATTATTAGATATTTTCAAACTACTTCATACCTGAAAGCATGGCTGTAATGCTCAAAATTTCATTACTGCAATTGTGATTACAAGAAGCAATTAACATTTTTGCTAACTGAGGATCCAAAGGAAATTCCGCCATAACTGCACCCAAATCTGTCAGGTTTCCATCGTCATCTAAAGCCGCTAAATAATTTAATAATTCTAAGGCTCGCATCAGTGTTTCTGGAGCTGGCGGGTCCATAAAGTCAAAATGCACCTAAAATAATAAACAAATATTTTTCATCTCTACATGAAATGTATAAAAAATTACAAATTGTAAGAATTATCAAATTCTATACCAAGTCGTCGATTCCGAGTTTTTTTAACTGTAGCACAACACTACCAAGATTTGATCTCAAAATTTCGGGATATGTATTGTCTTGCATTTCATTTTTGTATGCTTTTTCCGTATACAGACGGAAACATTTTCCGGGTCTCGTACGTCCGGCTCTACCAGCTCGTTGTTGTGCAGATGCCTTGCTGATAGGCGAAACCAATAAAGATTCAACTCTGATTCTTGGATTGTAAACCTAACAAATAAATTGAAATACAATACATTTATTTAAAAACATTCAAGTTTGATTCAAAATTGAGATGTAAATTTGTTTCAACAGCAAGTTTCTGACGAACCTTTTGTTTGGCAAAACCAGGATCAATGACAAAAACAACGCCATCTATCGTCAAAGACGTTTCAGCTATGTTAGTTGAAACAACGACCTTTCTGCCGATCGCTTTATTTGATTTTGTGGGCGGTGCAGGCTCGAAAATTCTTTGCTGCAAATTCGGTGGCAAAGTGGAATATAATGGAATGCATTTTAGTTCGCCAACTTCTGGACCAAGATTGTCCATTTCCCGTTTGATTCGTTTGCAGGCCTCTTCAATTTCTTCCTGGCCGGTTAAAAACAACAGCAGGTCCCCCTCGATTTCCTCGCAAACGTGTATCTGAATGACTGTTCTAATTGCAGCCTCTAAATAATCTTTCTCCGGCTCGGGGGTGTAAAAAATTTCGACAGAGTGAGTTCTGCCTGGGACATTCATGAGAGGAGCATTGTCGAAATATTGTTGGAACTTGCCGGCGTCCAAAGTGGCGCTCATAATGACGAGTTTCAAGTCAGACCGTTGTTTGATTACTTCTTTGAGAACTCCCATCAATAAATCTGTGGCTAATGTCTAGAAGGGTTTAAATAAAATTAAAATTAAATTATTTTCTTATAATTTATTTATTAAACACTTGAGTCATCACTGAGAAAAATGATTGGTAGAGTTTTCGATTGATTTTGATTCACTTATCAAGTGATTCATCTGTTAAAACAACAAAAAGGTTTCTGTCAGCACTATCAAACAATAGAATTTTAGATAAAAATATGGAAAAATCAGTTATAAAACATTAGAAAATGAATTCAAATAAATAATTTCATTATTAAAAAAACTTTTATCAACTTATCGCACATGTTTATAATGTTTATTGCAGCTATAGTTGATATTGTTTTTTCGAGTTTAGTCAAGTAAAAGTTGATGTAATTGTTTACTTCTGTAAAAGTCCTGTTTTATTCTTGAAAATTATAATAAAATATGTGTTTAAACTAACTTTTCATTTCATTATGTTTTCAACTATTTTCTCTTAATGAAACAAACTTATGCAAATATTTTATAAGAAAATAACATGATTTTTATTCCAGTGATAATCAGACAGAAAATTCTGTTACAGCCTATTTATAACAAATTTCGGTTATAGTATTGACAGAACCGATTTTTCTCAGCGATCTATGACCTTTTTTCCAACTAAATAAACTTAAAATAATTTTAAATTATTCGAATAAAATGCATATATGCAAGAAATTTACCCTTTCATGAGCCTCGTCAAGTAAAATTACTTGATAAGCTTCCAACATTGGATCTGACATTCCTTCACGAAGTAACATACCGTCAGTCATATATTTTAAAACCGTTTTCGCCGAACTGCAATCTTCAAAACGAATACTATAACCAACTTCATGTCCTATTTGAAGAGAAAATAAAGAAAACATCGTTAATAACTTTTCACAAAAAGTTTGTTAAAGAAAAGTTTTATTTTTTTTTAAATTACCCAAAGTGACGTCCATTTCTTCAGAAACTCTCTGAGCGACTGACATAGCAGCTACTCTTCTGGGCTAAAATATAAAAAAAATAAAAATGTAATTAAAACAAATACAAAATAAGCTGAATACAACATTTTTACAATTACCTGAGTGCAAGCAACACCTTTCGATCCCATAGATCTCGAGTATTCTACGCACCACTGAGGAATCTGTGTCGTTTTTCCTGAACCAGTTTCACCCACGAGCACTATGCACTGGTTTTGGGCTAAGAGTCTCATAAAGTCAGCTCGGTATTCAAACACCGGTAAATTGAGTCGTTTTTTGTACAACTCGTGGTATCGGCTGGTGTAAGGTAGTCCATTGTATGGGTTTAATTGTACTTGATTTTTGATAACTGGTGGCAGGGATGCTGCAGTACTGTTTGTTGCAGTGCCATCTCTAAAATTAAAAAAAATCATTTAAACGTAAAAATATAATATTAAAATACCATATATTTGAAAAAAAATATATTACACCCAAATAAAATTTAAAAATAAAATTAGACGTTAATTTAAATATAACAAAATATTTTTCTATTTACAACTTCAGTTTTCTTTTTATAAATTACAAAAATAACAATGCAAAAAGTTTGTTGAACTAAAGTGCGCACACCTTGCATCACGTTTAATAAAACAACAAAGAATGAATGTATAATTTAAAGGTTAAGAAACTCGAATCAATGATGCTCTAATTTCCCACTGTTAAATGTCAATAAATCAATTTTATATTATTAATTTCCAATTAATTATCGTAACTGACAACAATTTTGGAGCGAAATAATGGTTCGATCGAGTAGAGTTGCATGTGGACAAAAGTATGCTCGAAAATGAAGAGTAGTGATTTTTCGTAAACATATATCAAGACGACAGTCGAGGGATAATGTTGGAAAATTTACTTACAATGGTTTTCGTTTAACGTAAGGGTCTACAACGTCTATTCTTCGTTTGGACATGGTGTTTGTTTATTAAATCACGGTGTCGCGTTGTAATTTATTTTCTTTTTTGAGAGCCCACAAAAACGAAGCGTCACAAAATGGCAAGCCGTAGCATGTAGCAGACACCAGCAGTTAGCCTCCACTTATACCTGACTTCAGGCAGTTACTTGTTGTAACCAATCACAAAAAAAGTTACAACAGAAAATCAGTTTTTATTGGCTGATTTTGTAATATCGACTTTTTTTAAAGTGCACAATTAAAAACAAAATTATATTTTCCAACAATTATTTTTTAATATAAATATTTAATTTATTAAGTTCGTTTTAGTTATTTTGGGTAACTGCAGAAGTACCAACGTACGAGTATGAAAAGTTACTAAACTAAAAACAAGGCTGAATTGGAGAATTAGAGCTGTCTGGTTCGCTCTCTCGTAAAGAAAAATGTCGACCGCAGAATATCAACCACGGCCTGTCCGAGTATCGCCTACAATCAAGGTACTTTTGCGACAATTTTTCGTCAACTAATTAAAACAAAGAATCAGTTTTTAAACTTTATTTTTGTGCAATTTGAATGCACCGTTTATGTCATCCAAAGAGAATACCAAATTGACAAAGACTTTGTCAAAGTGTCATATACATTACGTAATTTGTACATCTTATTTAATTAATAACTAATAATATTTTATGGTATTTTTAAAAATGACCGTTACAATTTACGAAGCTGTACAAACATTTATTTCGTAGCTTGAAGTACAGGAACGCCAATCAATATTTATATTGAAAAACATCTAACCTAAAATGTGCTTTTATATAAACTAGAAATAATATAGTGTAAAGATGAATAGAAAATGTTAATTTTTAATTTAAATTGTTGTTGTTTATTTTGCAGTTTGCTCGGTGGAGCTTCTTGACTGTAGGAGTTTTGTATGGACTTTATCACCAAAGCAGGTTATCCAAAAAAGCTGCAGAGCTTCGGGTGATTGAGGAACAAAAGAAAGTTATTCGAGATGCAAAATTAGCAGAAGAAAAACGAATTCAAATTGCAGGTAAGTGTTGTTATTTAAAATAGTTATATTCAAATTAAAATTATCATTATAAAAATTGTGTTCAAAAATTAAATTTCCATATTTATCTATTATCTATTATATATATTTATTGTATTTTAATTTTGTATATACAGTAAATCAAAATTTAAACTTGTTAATTAATTCGACAGTGGCTTAATTTTTATATTTACAAAATTGTATTTGCTATTTGTTCATATAAAAGCAAATGTGTTTAAAAATAAAAATGTATTCTATATAAATATTTTTTTAATGTGCTAATACTTTTTATATTCTTTTTAGCTGAGATGAAGATGATCGATGATCTTTCTCGAGGAGGAAAATAAATGTCATTCAAAATTTAGTCAATGTTATTTTCGTTATAGTGTATGTAATTATGAAAACTGTTCACTCAAGAAATTAAAATCAGTATAAAAAATGACTCCTGTATATTATTTTAATGTTAACACAAAATAGGCATTGATTTTTAAAAATGATGTATAAAAAAAACAAACATGTATTATAGTTTACAAAACTGATTAAAGATTTAACAATTACAAAACACTGGTAATTACATTTTCCTGGCTTGAAATCCTAAAATCTTAATATTATAAAAAAAATTAAATGTCATTCGGCTCCTTTAAATGTTACGGCCCTGTGATACGCAACCTGATCCTTGTGATCATACTGAAACTTGTTTTTATTTCTCTACTATTTTTTTCTCTCTGAGGTAAATTAATGCTTGAATAATTACAATGAACTGGCTCAATTTGATTGGCTAAAATTTATTCTGGCAACTCTGATAATTCGACAGTAATCTGTGACCTAGAAAAGACTCGTCTTCTTACGACAATATTCTTAAGTAGTTTACACACAATTATGGAGTCCTCTCCTTTTGCTGGTAAGGTTTTTTTGCTCATAACTGGCGCAAGTCAGGGAATCGGCCGGCAAATTGCCTGCAGTTTTTCTGATTTACTCGAAGAAGGTTCCAGAATTTTGTTGCTTGCGAGAAACGAAAAAGCACTTGAGGAGTTGTCGCATGAAATTCCAAAACATGTTACAGTGGCTTACGAAACTGTTGATTTATCCTGTGCGACCGCCGAACAACTAACCAGTAAGGATAAATATAAAATATATTTTTGTATAAAATTAATATTTCATTTTTTGTTATATATAATGTAAATATTTATAAAAATTGCCTTTAATTAGGAACTAATAAAAATAAAACTGTAAGTTTTGTTTTGTTTTCAAATTTTATATTTTTTCTTCAGAAATGACGTTAAAAAGATGTTACAGAATTAAAATGCATCGATCAAAGAAGGATTTTCATATTTATTGCTAACAATTTTTTTCATTAGATTGAAAATGTATAAAATTTAATTTTGTAACATCTTATTATGGTCATTTCTGAAGAGGACATAAAAAATTTGGAAACTTTAAAAAATATTTTTATTTCTATTAATTTCTAATTAAAGACAATTTTTTACACATTTTTATTATCACACAATGAAAATGATTGATCACAAATTATTTGAATATAAAATTTTATTTGAAATTGTTTGAAAAATTGTACTTTAAAAAATTTAATTTAATATAATTGTTTCTGTTGTTAAAAATAATGTCTCGTTTTTTTGTAGAAATATTAAAAGGTTGTTTAGAAGTAGAAGGAATTCAAGGATACGATCAAGCGATTATTGTTCACAATGTCGGTTCCATCGGCGATGTCACCGAAAATTCAGAGAATGTCGTTGACATTGAAAAATGGCGCAATTACTTTGACTTGAATGTCTTTTCCCCTTCAATCCTCAACAGTGTCTTCATGAAGGCCTTTAAAGATAATTCAAAAATAAAAAAAATTGTAATTAATATTACATCGTTGTGCGCCATCAAACCTATGAAGTCAGTAGTATATTACTGTTGCGGTAAAGCTGCACGTGAGATGTTTTTTAAGGTGAAATATTTATTTCACATTTAACTGATCATTAGTTTTAAAATTTAAATAATTAATAATTAATGTTTTCAGACTTTTGCTTTGGAAAATCTTGATGTAAAAGTTTTGAATTATGCTCCTGGGCCAGTCCAAACCGAGATGTTACAAACCATATGTGATAATGTTCGTGATGAGGAAGTGCGCAAGCAGTTTAATAAAATGCAAGAACAAAAGCAAGTGCTCACCACCGAACAAACAGTAAAACGTTTGATACTTATTCTTAAAGAGAACAAGTTCTCTTCTGGTGATCATATCGATTATTACGACGAATAATTTTTGTTTTACATATTTTTGATATTCATTGTATGGATTAACTGTGTAAAACAAATATCCACAAAGTTTCATTGTAAATTGTTTATATATACATATACAATACATGAAAAGTTACACTTTAATATTAGTTTAATTAATATAAAAATATAAATTTGATTCCAGCATGACACGTTCGACAAAAACATGTAAACATCAAGATAGTAAAAATTGATCCATTAAGTTTCTCTGTTAACTTCACTTAAGCTGTAGTTAAAGTATTTTTGTAAAATATTATTAGCAAATGAACGCGAATAATTAACAAAAAGATCAACTTTTTCTTTCATCGCAGGCGACAAAGGAAAATCAATCTTGTAACGTTGAATAGGTAAGCCAGTTTTTTCCTTAATGTAGTCAAGAATTTCTTCTGCGTGTGGTAAAAATGGAATTATTATTACTGTGAAGAAAATTAACAAAAGAAACCATGATATGGCATTGCACAGAAAACGTATAAGGCCACCTGAAAATTAATTTAAATTCAATTATTTTGAGCAATTGGTAGTCATTAATGCAAATACAAAATTGTGCATACCTTTTTTTGGTTTTTGAATTTTGTTATTTTTATGTTTGCTTTTGTTGTTTTTTGCACTACTTTTTTCAGAAGACTGCTTATTCGAATCAGCGGAAGCAACATTTTTATCTTTCTCTGCTTTTTTCTTCTTTTTCTTTTGAGTCTCCTTTTTTGGTACCGCTGCAGATTCACTTTGTTCTGAAAAATAAAAAATATTAGTTATTATTTTGAAAAAAAGTTACTTATATTTGTTATACAAAGTTTACCTGCTAATTTCCTCGTACTTTTTGCTTCATCAAATGTTTTCTTGATTTTTGTCAAATAGTTGACAATATTTCGCGCACAATTTTGACAATCAGTTAGGTTGGAACAAGGACCAGCGACACTTGCGACCGAAGGTGTCAGAGGATTCTCTTTCAAGTCGAGCCATCTCAAATTTTTCAGATTGGCTAAGCTCAAAGGTAGCCTGCTTATCTGAAAATTTTTTATTGAAATTATAACAAATAATATATGGCATTTCAAAAAAAAAGTTAACTGTCAAATTCAAATTATAAATTTAATATTAATATGTTATAAAATTGAGATATTTTACATGAATTTGAAAACCTTTAAAATTTAGAATAAAATACATAATTTGTTTTTGTATTAAAATTTATGAAGTTGGTGAGAATGCTTAAATAACAAAATAAACTTTTGTTTTCGTTTAATTGGACCAGATAAAATTGAATGAAACCTTCCTTACAAAATTTTTAGAAGTCTTAATACAAGATAATTGAGAATAAAACAATACTTCGTTAATAAGATACAACATTTATTAATATTTAAAACTAAACTTTTCTTAATTATAAATAACATTCGAAAATCGAAATTGACAGTAATTTTTATAAACGTATCTTATTAAAAAAATATTGTCTCATGTTAGAAATCAAGTATGTTACAGCTAAGACTTCAAACAATATTTTAAGGTAGGTTTTATAAAAATTTATCCGGTCCATTAAAGGAAAAACTATTTTCTATTTTCATTTACTTATTTTGATCAATTTAATGAGTTTTAATACAAAACCAAATTAATGCATCTTATTTTATATTTCAACAGCTTTCAATTCATATAAAATAAACCTACACTTAATTACATATTAACATTAATTTTTCAATCTGAATTTGACAGCTAAAATATTATTTTTGGGTAATGATACGGAATTTTCTTAAATGTATTAGTTTATATTAAAACTTCAATATTGTTACAATTGTGAATCTCACCTGGTTGCTGTAGAGGTCCAAATGTTTCAACTGAACCAGTTGACCAAAATTTTCAGGAAGCTCACTTAAATTATTTTTACTCAAATCCAGTTTCACAATTTGAGTGAGTGAAATAAAGTTATTCTATTAAAATAAAATAAAATGAATTTTCTTTCAAACCGAAATTGATTAGTTGCACTAATTTTTTTATGAAATAATGATGCTTTCAATTAATCAAAAAGTAAGTTTTAATATTTTAATAATTAAGGCAGATTAAAAAATAATAACTTACTGGTAGTGAATGCAAATTATTGTTCGATAAATCCACATCATATGCTCTTCTTAGGACTGACTGGAATCCAAAATTATTGTTAAATTAAATACGTTGAAAAATAATTTGATTAACCTAAAATATTGTACTGTTAAATAATTACAATTTCTTTGACAGGAACTTCTTCCAACTCGCAGCAGCTCAAGTCTAAAAATTCGTCCAACAATTTGTCTTTGACGGTATTTTTTTTCGCCATTTCTGTTAATTATTTTGAACACAACGAATAATTTTGTGTAAACAGTTTTAATATATTTTGAATAGAAAATTAGTTGACGTGGTTGAAGTAGCTTCTACGTCTACGTACACGTAAATGACAGACAACTTCAAGTCTATAAAGTTCTAAACCTTCAAAGTAAACATAACCTAAAAAAGATACCATAAGTGCAATAATAAATTTTATTGTAAAATTGTTTTATTTATTTGTTTATACTTTTTACAAAATAAATAAAATATGAGTGCTGAACACTGCCAATTTTTTGTTGTGCGAAAAAAACGATATTGTCGTATGACCCTTAAAAGTGGTAACAAATATTGTGGGGAACATTTAATGAGTGATGTGAATTATTTTCAAAAATTGTTAGGAGAAAATGAAAGAATTCAGTGTCCTTTGGACCCTTCACAGTACGTACAAAATAAATTATCAAATGTTCAAAAATAAAAAATAATTAACATTTTATATTAATAATTTTTTTTTTCAGTTCTTGTTACAAATCAAAATTACCTTTACATTTAAAAAAGTGTAATGCCAAAAGAAAACTTGAACCAAAGTCCTATATCGAAAAGAATTATAATGTTGAAAAGTTAGATGGAAATCTTTTTCGAACACCACTTTCAGAAATTGACCAGGAAATTGTAAATAATATTATTCTTAAAATTAATAAAGCATATGGTTTGTATATTTAACTTTGATGTATTTATAATAGTTAATAACGTTACTGTAATATTAGTTTAATTTAATATTATGTTAAAAGAATGAAATTGAAAAGTTTTTATGTATTGATTTAAAAAAAGGCAGTCACTGATATTTTTATATTTACGTTGAATTCTCTGAGGATTATCAAAGATTAAAAAAATTTATAACACAGATAAAGAAAAATTGAAATATATAGTAAGCAAATATAATACTAATTGTTGTTTTACAGAAAATGTACCTGAAATTCCTGAAGAAACTCTGACTCATTCTGTATTAGAGGAAGAATTGAAAAATTCTGAATATGGCAATGATACAAAAAAGCATTTAGTACAGAACACATCTTTATTAGCGCATTTATGTCAAGCAAATCTTGTGTGTGATAATACTTGCTATATAGATTTTGGAGCTGGTAAAGGTATCAGATAATATTTGTATTATACGAATAATTTGACTCAATTCGTACAAAAATCAAATAATACAATTTTAAACTTCATTAATCTCATGGAAATATTATTGTTCAAAATATAATGCTGTAGAAATATTTTAGACGTTTTAAAATATTATTAATTAAAAATATTAAAAATAAATTATATATTAATTATTATTAACAAATTGAAAATAATTTTTTTTATAATACAGGAAAGTTAACATATTGGCTGGCTCAAATGATCAAGGATCACAAAGATTCATCAGTTTTATTGATCGATCGTTCCAATTTGAGACATCAGTGGGACAATAAATTAAAAAATAATGAGTGTCTTATAAAAACAAAGCGCATTCGCGCTGACATAGCTGACTTGAAATTGTGTGGCTTAGAAGAATTTTCAAACCAATCTCATAAAGTAGCAGTGGCAAAACATCTGTGCGGAGCAGCAACAGGTGATAATAATAATCAGCGTTTTTAAAGTACAAATATTATTATCAAATAAGATAATTAATGATCGTTTTTATTTGTTGACTGGCTTTTTGTAAATAAGAATTGGTATATTTGTTAATTTCATAAATCTAATACAGACTTTTATAGAAGTATTAAATGTTATTATCACTAAAATATAATATGGTATATTTTGAATTTTTAGATTTCACGTTACAGTGCTTGGCCAATGCAATGCGCGATGAGTCTCAACAAAAAATAAAAGGCCTTATAATTGCTTTCTGTTGTCATCATCGTTGTGAATATAATTCTTACGTTGGTAAAGAGTTCTTAGAAAGAAACGGATTTTCTGCTGAAGAATTTCCTATTTTATGCAGTATTGCTACTTGGGCTACTTGTGGTTTTAATAAGACAAAAAATCCAAAGTAATATTTTAGTTATTATTATGAAATTATACTTTTATTTAAAA
>JABFPM010002042.1:0-17864 GCA_022817325.1 Idris sp. 1 HC-2018 | reverse complement strand
ATAAACAAGTGCATTGAAGTTGAAGGTCACAATTTTGAACATCTTTAGATATTCTAAACATCAAAGGTGAGGACTAACTTAATACCAGCACCCTGATTTTGATTTTTGTCGATTACAGCGCCATCTGCGGCCGAAATCGCTTTAATCGTAGGTCAATTTGGGGTATTTTTTTTCTGGGGAACCCGAATCTGCAATAAAAAATGGGAGTTCCTATTTAAGTTTTATAACTCCCCCCTCCGTTACCCCCAGTGGGTGGAAGTGGGGGGTCGAGTTTGGTATCATTGAATGTCCCCCGTCGAGACCAACAAATTTCATTACCCACATTTTTTGATCCGACGGATAGTTTTCGAGATATTTCTATGTCTTCAGATAAAATGAACACCCTGTATAAGACAGAATTCCAATTTTTTATGTGTTACGTCATAATCTAATCTTAATTACTTTTAAGTTTTTTTAAGTTTAAGTGATTATTAAAACATAACATATTAATATTATTTTTTTAAATATATTTAAATACTGAACTTCTACATTATTTACATTTTCACATTTAATGTTGCGTGTAAGAAACAAATAAATTACATGACCTGACTCCCTACAACAATAATTTTCAAATTGATTAAAATTCAATTATTTAACATTTTCAACCAAATTTACCATTTGACCAAGTGTACCATTTGATCAAATGTCCGGATACCAATTTCCACAGTTGCAAAATATCTTTGAGGCTGTGCCGTCTCAGACACGCGGGGTCCAGGTGTGTACTCTCGCATAGTTCGAACCTTCTAACCGTGAGAACCTGACATGTGCAAAGCACATAAAGAGGTTCCTCTGGACATCATCGGCACCACCTGCACAAGGGAGAAAGCACTAGGCCCACCGTGTGCCTATGGTTGTTTAGGTGGCCGTGACCTGTTAGCGTTTGCGTAAGCATCCTAGCATTTTTCCTGCTCAATGATAGAAATAAAGTGTTGGGAAGTAAGGTTTTTGCCTACGGTCAATATTGATTGTTTACCTTGGGTAAATTGAGTAAAAGATTGTTTAACTTGGGTAGTTATGCCATCTTTCGCAGAGCCGCTTGTCTATTTAATCCTGGATAATCGTGTTGATTATGCCCTTCGTAGATTCGATTTCATATTCAGAAACGAAACTTTAAGGAAATGGTAAAATATTTGAATTTATAATTTATACGTTTTATTATTTATAAAAACTACTATTTAAAACATTCTTTTTTAAGCCCCTTATGTAAACATTTTCATGTATAAATGAGTAGTCATGTAAACATAAACCATTTTTTGATGTTTTAAATGATTTCAGCTTCGAAAATCGAAAATCAGTCCAATAGATAGCCCAAAAAATCGTTTTGAACATGGGAAAACGTAAAACTGAAAAGCTCAAGATAATCACATTTTAAATTCAGATGACACATAATTTGATATGCTTCGTAAATTTTTTTTTTCACTTATATACGTATATAAAGCAGCTTGATATCCTTAGACCCGATTTAAAACCTTTAGGAAATGACAAAATGCAATGAAACATAATTTGATTAATTGCTCATTTTTCATGAATTTTCACTGGGACGTCCCAAGCCTCTTTCCTAATAATTGTTTTGAATTCGAATGAGATTTAAAATACAATAATGCATAGAATACAAAATTTAAAAAAAATCAGGAGACAAATTGACTTAATTAAAACAATTTCAATTTACGTGATTTCCTTTTAATGTAGAAAATATTTCATTATTAAAAATAAGGAAAGTAACGCGAATGCGGGAGTGGTTCCATTTTAAAAATCGGGCCATGATCCGTACTCCCTTTCTTTCTTCCTGTTCCTTCTTCCTTCCCGTCCCTTCTTCCTTCTTTCTTTGTCAATTGAAATATTTTCTTCGTAATTCATCTTCACTTTTATCAGTAGAAGTGTTTCGCTTCCACTTTCGCCAGTTTCGTCACCACGCAGTTTAGCAGGAAAAAAATATTCGTTTTGAGTGAAATAATCTATTTGCTCCATAATTTTATAATTGAATCCAAAAGCTTTTGGATACACAACAATAACAAGTATCTTCAATGTGATTTTCAACTACTTACAGGGCATCAAGTACTTCATGAAAGCAGTTTTTCCACCTTGTAAATCTCGTCGACAATAACTGCACAGTGCAATGAGTGTGTACCACTAGTCTATTTTGCACTCTTTTTTGAAATATTCTCCGTACCTTACAATGAGAGAATCACTGAAATTATGTCTGTATATAACTGGAGTGAATAAGCCACAAACAACACAATATATTAAAATATCCTCTGCAATCTCGGACTGTACAATTTTACAGTCAAGAACTGCTATTACAACAGTCTGCATTACTTTCATGACAGTAGATTATTATCACTGACTGTAACAATGAAATGTTTAATGTATTCTAAGGCAAATGTGTCCTGAAGTATATCCTTCCTCTTTAAAATTTGTTCTAGTTGGTGTCAAAGGATTAATTTACGATATAAAAGGTTTATAATAAGTAATATGTGTCAAATATCCTTTAAATATCATTATATTTACAAATAATTTACCTAAACATTAGGTACTTCGAGTTTATTTCAGAACATAATACAAAATATAAAATTGATGTATCAAGTATTAAATTACGGTTATTTGTTATGTACAAAAAAACACGTCTTCATTATATTACAAATTGATACAACTATCTATTTAAAGAGTTTGTCAATACCTGATAAACCAAGTAAAAAATAAAAAAATTCGCTCTTCGCTAAGCAATAATTGAGGCTTTTATGAGCACTGATGAAACATTTGTAATTTCATTTCCATTAACTTTTTTAACCAGTTTTCTGAAACATTCTGATCATTTTTTTTCTTTTTAGTCTTTTAAAAGTCTGTTATTCAGTTTTATGAACACAAAAAAATTAGTATTTGTAAATAACAAGAGACACTACCCAACACTCTTAGGAAAAAGTGATAATTTACACAAATGTTTACGAAGATTGTTACGAAAAATTACGTAATTACGTGTCAATATATACAAATTCAAGCCGGTATGTAAAAATACTAGCGCACTCGTTATTTTCGTTTTGGGTAAAGTTAAGATGACGCGATTATGTTCACATTTTTAATTAATTGAGATTTCACATGTAATATTTTTATTTTTTTATGAATTCAGTAACATTTTTATGAAAAAATAGAATATTTAAAAAAGAATTTCCATGTTTTTTATGTATTAATATTTGGTGAAAAAAGTACACTTATCTGTCAAAGTCAAATTTTATTTTTTATAAATAAAAAAATGAGAAAGTAAGTAAATGTATTTCAAATTTCAGACTTGAGAAAAGCAATATTAAAACTATAAAAATAATTTTACAATTTAATTTCAAATATTTTTGCAGTTACGGTAAGACTTTTTCTGCACGGCAGAATATACAGTACCCACGAAAAGTTCTGGAACATCTCGTTGAAGATTATTAATGGACGCTTATGTATTTATCTTTGTGAAAAATCATTCAAATTGTGACAGCTTTCAGTTAGAATGTATATCTTTGAGAAAAAAATTCGTAACTAAACAAAACCTAAACTTTGCCTCTCCAAACTCCCGTTAGATATGGTCTTTTTTTAAATCAAAATTAAAATGTGTTTCATTGGACCGCAAATTAAGAATTCTTGATGAAGTTCGTGAATTTATTTACTATTTAAAAAAAATAACTGAAAAATCTCAATTTTGAAGAAAGTTATTCTATTTTGAACTTTTTTTTACTTTAGCCTCTAGTCCTAAATCTATACAGAATATATATAAACATTCAAAAAATAATTGCATATTTTATGAATATATATGTAAAACAAAAATAAGGGTATTAGGCTACAATACCAACAAAAAAGGTATATTATGAGATAGTATCATGTATGTTGATCTTTAAAACCCAATAATAGGTTTTCTTAAAAAAAACCCGTTAAGGAGAGAGTCTGGAGGAATTTTCAACCCTGCCCCCTTGATTGTTTTTCTGAGAAACCAATAATATATATAGTTTTGAAGATCAATATCTATAAAACTGAAACATAAATTCTATACCTTGTTTTCAGGTGAGTATATACAAAAAATAATTCGCTTAAAAATTAATTTCATTAACTATCACGAGCTCGCATTTCGGTAGTAAATAATCGATTATTCTATCAATAAATTTATACCGTATGTAATGGGCTCTTTTATTGGCCAAAATGAATTTTTTCCTCGAAGAATATAATTCATAAAATATACTGTACATTAGTTTGAATTTGGCGAGTCTCACTTAGGTAGAATCCCTTGTAAGATATTTCAATAGCCAAAAATAATTTTAAATGCTAATAAAATGAAAATTATAAATAATGTAATATACATTTGTTTGTATTAAAAGGATTAATTGCACAATTGACCCTCTCCCTCTCCCTTTTCATTAAATTTGTTCAAAACTTTTCAGAATTTTGTTAAAAAAATTAAAACGGTTGTTGTCATATATCAATTTGTATGTCACTGTCTTCAGCCTCGCTTTCTGTACTGACCATAGCATCTTCGCCAACGAGTAAGGCTGCAGGTAAATTTTGGGGTACATTATCAATTTCCAGTCTTGGAGTAGAATATACATTTAGAACCTGAATTGTTGGTGGTGATGAAGACAAACATTGCTGAACATTTCCCAATGGATCTGCATTCAAATTATTGCAATCCAGCGAATTCGACAACTGAAGTTGCAAATTTTGTAGTTCAGGTATATGAGGTCGAATCTGCACAAAAGATAATAAGTTAGAAAAAACAAGATCAATGTAATGCACGATGATTCTTAATAAGTCAACAAGAAAAATAGAAAAAAATATTGCATATACTTTATCATAATTTTTGATTACTTTAAGTCCGTCTGCCATGTGAGGATTTCTACAACCTCGGCAGCGACATTCTACACAAGGTTTGCTGTCCACATAGCATGGACATCTTTGTCCACAGCATGTTAATTTTCCCGGAATCGCAGTTGCATTTCCACAACGACAGCCTTTTCTTTTGCTTCTCGCTGAATTTGACCTTGGCTTTTTAAAACTTTCAAATGTCTGAAAATAAAAAATGATTTAAAGAAAAATTAGTTTATAATATTATAATAAAACCAGACCTAAAAATTTCAAACTTCTTTAAAAAATAAAAAAAAAAACTTATGTGAAGGTGGCTTTGAGGCGTAAAACGCTAATTTTATCTATTGAAAATCTATATATATATTTGAAATATTATAAATAAATATTATTTCATATAACAAATTATGATTAACATATTTAAATACTTAAAGTTAAAGATGAAAAGATAAACATAATTTGAAAATTAATAGTAGCGTTAAAACTTTAAATGCATTTTACTCGAAATTAACTCAAATGAATTTGATGCAGTCTTGCTCTGATCCGAATGATAATTTAACAAGTACTAATTAATCAGAATAGTATATTTTACTTCTATTTATCTCACTTAATTTAAAAAAAACAACAGAAAACTACATATTGAATATAAATTTATCATAATGTAAACAATTGGAACATTATTGTTACTTTTATAAGCAAAGAATTTTTCATATAATTTAAATTTACAAAAAAATACCTTATTGCTTTTTGATGATTTCTTTTGAGATGATCCATAAGAAAGATGAGATGATGAAATACATTTGACACTCCTGACAGAGCTTTGTTGATTTCCTTCAGAGTTACTGTATTGTTCTGTATCTTCAGGCACAGCAGATTTTCTTTTAATCGTTATCTTGTTACCAGAACCAGCGTACATTACAGAATATATTGAAGATCCATTCGAAACAGTTCTTATTGCAGGAGGTTCAACTGTAATTAATATAAAAATAAAATTAGAATTTCTGATCTTTGCTGAATAATGCACGTTTTAAGTAACTTCTATTGTATATTAATAAAACTAATGCATAAATATAATGGTTTAAACGTTTTGCATTAAATTCAATTCAGTTCTTTTAATTATCAGAATATCATAGAGTATGTATGATAATTGTTTATCCTTGTTTCTCATTTTGTACTTAGAAAATTTTTTGAAAAATCAATAATTACAACACAGATTGTAAGTAAAAAAATTGTAACAGACATTTAACAATTTGTATACAAATATTAATTTATTTCGATTAAGATATATAGAAATTATATTTAAAGTACAATTTTTAAGATTTCTTATTCAATATTTTGAAAATTATTTTAAAAAAAGTTGATTTAAATATAAGTGCTAAGTTTTGGTATTGTAATATTGAAAATATTATTATTCTCAAACAATAATTTATCTAATTGAATTTGAATTGAATACTTATACTAAAATATTTTAGTATAAAACTAACCATAATATTTCCATTTTTAGACAATTCTCGGATACTTGTATCATAAACTAATTTTATCATAAAATTTTTTCATATAAGAAATAATTGATAGTTAAGATATGTAAAAAATAGATTTTTTTCATTATAAGGTATGTAAATATTACATTAATTTCGTTTTATTTTTTTTTGTAAAATAAAAAATAGAAGAGCGACAGCTAATATGAGCTTCCTAAAGAAAATACCGAATAAAAAATAAAACAATCACATTAAAATGAAATAGTGAAATTATAACCAACTGAAAGTAAATTCGTTCTATTCTTAAAGAAATATGCTCGAAGGATTATTTTATGTTTCATAATTGAAAAATAATTGAAAAAAATGTGGTTTCGGTCCATATTATCTGCTAGTTCGTTTAATATGATATTTATATGAATATATTCTGATGTCTAAAAAATGATAACCCAAACATGTAATAATAATAACTATTTTTACAAATCATGCAAGTGAGGTTAGATTTAAGGTTTTTGCTTAAAAAATTAATTCCAGTTATAAATAAATGTTAAATAGTGGTTGATTAAGAGATTAAATATATTTTGCCACTACTACATATTGAAATAAAAATTCTTTTTCGCACTAAAATTACGTTAAAAGTTATAGGATTATGTGGCGAAAGCAAATTTTTAAGGGCCGGCAAAATTAAAGAGAGACAAAGTAGCGAAGAAAAAAAGTGACAGCCTATAAGTTATCCTTTTTGCTCTTCGGTTTTTTGTTTTTCTATCTTTGTCTAATAATTTGTACTTTCGCCGACTCTTAAGATAACTTAAATGTCCTAAAATGATCATTTTTGTTCTGACTTTATGTTTTTAATATTTATAACAAATCAACTTCCTTGTTTTTCAGAAATAATTTTTTTTTCAAATAATAGGGGGACTCCCCTAAATATACATAAAATTAATTGAAGTTGAGTGATTTTTGCAATGACAAAATTGTGTTAAAAATGAACATGTATAATTAATTTTATATTGTTTAAAATTAAAAATGAAAGAAAATAACCATTGGATGATTGGGCATCAGCCTGATTTTGTGTAGCCTGCGTTTGCGTGGACGTGGTGCTTGTGTTATAGACACACGGCAGAATGCTGTAAGCAGACTTGGACAAACCAGCAGTGCTTTTAAACTCGTCTTTGAATCCAGTGCCTTCCTGAATTAACTCCATGAGGCTCTGCGCTCCCAGCTGCGAGCCATTACCCTGACCGGCACTGCTCGACACGGCCAGCAGCAGCGACCTGTATATGCTGGTGCTAGTGAGGTACTCGCAAAGCTTCTTGTAGCACTGCAGCAGAATTCGCAGCTGCACGTTCTCGACGTACTTGTCGTAGTCTTTGCACCAGCCGCACGAGGGCTTGAGTTTTTTGCGACCACCACGACAACCCCGACATACGTGGTGCTGACAATTTGTCTCGGTTGGAGTGTGCGGCTCTATTAGCAAATTCGAGCAAACAGTGCAACTCAAGCTCTGACGGAGGTAGGGCACCAGCCGGTACAGGTCAGTCCATGAGTTCGGCTCCTCCAGGTCGGCCTGCAATACCAACCGACAAGTCGACACGTACAGGCTGGTGGCGTTCATCTTCGGAGCCAAACGGGCCACTCGCTAGCAAACACAATTACCGCGAGCGTTCATTAGTTGCACTCTGATCATCCCCTAACACAAACAAAACAACAGTAACAACAGCCATCTTTGATTTCTGCAATATTTATGATTGCCCATGATTGTTTGCAACCAACTTCAGCTTGTGAAAAGAAAACACTTTTAGAGGAAGAGAAACGAAAGATGGATATAGTGAAACTTTTTGCTTTCACCTACGATCATGATATTCAAAGGAAACAAAATTTTTATTTGTTTTATTGAGATAATTTATTATTATATTTTTAATAATTTCATCTAAATATAAAAATGCCTCGTCAATATTTGTTCTGTTGGTCAACCTTGTTAGAACTAAAGACAACTTCAGAGTTTAGTCAGAGCGTTTTTATTTCTGCCAAAGTTTAGTAATTTGCTACTTACTGTTGAATATTTGGACTATCATCGATTAAGTGAGGTTGTAAGTCACCCTCTGAATAAATTCAAGCAAACCTCTCGACAGGCACAACCTTCTTTGCGTGATGCCAAAAACTTGAAGGATTAGTATAATTGTAAATAATAAAGTTTTAGGTTAGTTTCGAACCTGTATCGTCACGATGGCAGAGAAAGCCATTATGAAGGTACGTAGTTTTATTTTTGTCAGTTATCACAATTAACGAGTATTTTTATTTAATTTTAAACATATTGTTGTTAACAGCAAATTGCTGAGCAAAAGCTAAAAGCTTTTTCCATAGGCACAATGGGAAAGCGTCCACTTAGTAAAAAAGAACTTGAGGAGCAACGAAAAAAAGAACAAGAACAAGCAGCAGCTCAGGTTGAATTATTTATTAATTTATCTAAGATGAAATTTTATTTAGCATTTAATATTGGTATTGTAAAAGAAATCTTATACAAGTTTAATGTTAACGTTGTATTTATTGTTTGAATTTTGTTTGTAATTGTGATTCAATTTATTTATTGTTTTATTCGATTTACAGTTTAAATTTGATTAATTTCAATAATATACAGTTTTTCTAAATTTTTTAATATGTGTACAAGATTATATTTTTAGTAGTTTTAGACCTCAATAAAACGTTAAAACGTAAACATTTATTACATATAAGCAGGTATCTTTGAAATAATACTTGAAAATGAGTTATTCAAATACTTATGTGGTTCTTTTTATTTTTATAAAGGCTTTTGAGGAATTCGTTGCCACATTTCAAGAGGCGCCAAACAAAACCACTAGCAAAGTTTGGGTCAAGGCAGGAACCTATGATGCAGGAAAAAGACGTACGATTTTTATCTTTTTCATTAATTTTTTATTATCAACTTTCATATTATGTTTTATAAAATAATAAATGTTATTTTAGAGGAAGACACGAGAGAAAAAGGGAAATTGTACAAACCTCAGTCAAAAATTTCGGAACTCGTTGATAGTTGGTCATCACAAGAACAGGCGCAAGAATATGTCAGACTGCTTGGATCTAGTGATAAAAAATTGGATAAATTTGGCAAAAAAAAGAAAGAGGGTGAAAAAAAGAAAAGCAATTTAGAGTTGTTTAAAGAAGAATTAAAAATGATTCAAGAAGAACGCGAAGAGCGGCACAAATATAAAGGGGCAGTTAAAAATGTTTTGACATCACAAGTAGAAGATCCCATGCTAGCCGCATTAAAGTGTGTAGAAGGTATATATTTTTTATCTAGTTTTATTTTTAGTTGAATTTTTTTTGTGACAATTATTTACTGATTTATATTACTAACAAAATATATTTAATCCAGTTTTTTGCATTTAATTTTTGCTGCAGAACCGTAAAAATGATCAAATAACACGACTGATGTAATTTAAAATTTCTGACTTTGTTAGGTTTACCTCCAAATCATCCATTTGTTCACCCAGATCCTTCACAGATGACTTCTGTGCTTACCTTTGTAGAAGATCCTCGTGTTTTAGAAATGTTACATGAGGGTAAACCATGATCCTATTTTTAAGTTGTGCCGACCTTTTAACTTTTTAATGGATCTGATCTCTAAAATTTTGGAATATAGACACATCGTTATTGTATTAAAAACATTGGAAGAACTTATTTCGTTAAATGTAAATCAAATTACAAAGAGGACAAATTTATTATTTTAGTATTTCAAGGGGTTATAATTCCTACTCAATATCAGTTTTAAAAAATAATTTGTATATTGATAATTAAATAACTTATTTTATAATCTAGTAATTCATACAATAAAAACTATATCGTGTTTTCATAACAATTCATTTAATAAACAAACTTAACCTGGAAAAATTTGTCCAATTGGTAGTTCTAGGTAAACAATATTATAATTTTTTAAAAAAATGAACTTTTTTACTTGAAAATTTGCAGAGTAAAAATACCTTGAAAAAAATCGTCATAAAAGTCATTAAAATTTATAGCTTGTATGAACAATTATTTCGTTGACAGTTTGAGTGTTAACTTTTTTTCAAAAGTTAGTTTTTTACTTGGGTTTTAATAATAAACTACAAACATTATGTTATATTAGTGCAATGTGCACTAGACAAGTAATGACACAAACATTAGTTTTTTCGCATTTATCTAATACAATTATGTACTTTTTTGACTATTTCATGGCAAAAGTTTTTAATGAAAAATTGAATTTCAATGTTTTGCGTAGATTATCCATCAAAAAGTTGAAAAAAGTTTGAAAGTAGTTTTTGTGCAATAATTTATGTACTTACGGTAATATAAAGTTAAGAAGGATATAGAAATTTTTCAAGGATATAATTTTCTAAGCAAATATTAACAAAACTATTAAATAACTGTAATTTATTATTCTTTATTTCAATTTCCAAATCTTAATTTTATATCCACATTTCTTCATCAATATGTCTAGGGAAATTCTTTTTTGTTCAATGCGTGAAAGTATCTAGAAATTACTTTAAAAATTTTTTACAACATTCGAAACCGAAATTTTTGCAGATGGATCTTTCGACAATGGTGATCCAAACACTACAAATTTGTATCTCGGAAATTTAAATCCAAAGGTAACAATTTGCTTTGTTTTTTAAATAAATTTAAGTCACAATTACAATACCATTTCCTTAAACATCTCTGCAGATCACAGAACAGCAACTTATGGAAATTTTTGGAAAATTTGGGCCTCTGGCTAGTATAAAAATAATGTGGCCTCGTAGTGATGAAGAAAAAGCAAGACAAAGAAACTGCGGTTTTGTTGCTTTTATGAGTCGCAAAGATGGCGAACGCGCGTTAAAAAATTTAAATGGTATGTAGCAAGTATTATATCTTATTTTGTATAAATTATTAAATAAGAAATTAAATAACAATATTTTTAGGTCGCGACATAATGCAATATGAGATGAAATTAGGATGGGGCAAAAGTGTTCCAATTCCACCATATCCAATTTATATTCCGCCAGCACTAATGGAAATTACGCAACCGCCTCCGCCATCTGGATTACCATTCAATGCGCAGCCACACCGTCGGGACAGGCACAAGGTATTTCTTATAGACCCATCGAGATGTGGTATTAAAGCGTTCGGTCAGATTTTTTCGCTTTTGGCCAACTTTATCCTCGCGTGTAAAAACACGGTTATTTGTGCCTCAACATACCATTTTTATGATATCGTTAATTTTAATAAAAAATTTATCAATCAACATATACTCATTACTGTAAAAAAGATCTCCATTTGTAAAATAGACTTTTGCATTGATAAAAAGCACATGAATAAAAGTTATTCGTCAAAAAAAAAATATTAAATTCGCCAAAACCTTTAAATGATTTAGAGATACCGTTATTTTTAATTCATCTCATTTATAAATGAGGTTAGTCAGGATCGAAAGTTTATTTCTATCCTGACCAAATTGTTTCCATTCATAATCTATACTTTTCTATTTACATTTAATATTAACACTATTACTAATTTAACAAACTATGGAATCATGTAATCATGTTTTTGGAACATAATCTCAGATACCACGTTTACGCAACCTGCAGAATGCGGACCCCCAGGAAAAGGAAAACTTTGAAAAGGTAAAGTCTATCTATTCTGTTAGACATAATTGAAAATTTATTTATAAAATTATTTGTAAATAAAAAGTAACTGCAATTGATAAAAATGACTATAAACACAAATCAAGAAGTTTCTGATTGAGGTCGTTTACAAAAACTTAAAATAAAAAAAACATTAACATAAAGTATCGAAAAAGGTAAAGTATTGGTAAGTTGAGTAAATTCTTAAACAAATTTATCAATGTAATTTTCCATCGAGTGAGTTTTTTTTGTAATAAAAAATAAGACAAAATATGTTTTTCATTCTGTGTAATGGTATATAATGATTTTAATTGACGATTAAACATTATGTTGTGTTTACTCGTTGGCCTCTGCTCATTCTTATTGGCAATACTTTGCAACATTTGGCTGGATTGTTCGATGACCATGTACCGTCCAACTCATCAGATTTTGCAGAACGCGGTTGTCAAAGTGGTTATTCCTACTGAAAGGTATTTTTGTTTTATATTTGACTGTCGTTGTGAGTAGACAGTTTTTTCAAAGTTTTTCCTCTAGTAATGCTAACGTAAATAATAGCGTAGCTTTTGAAACCGAAGTTAACAAACCTTTGCCGTTATAGGAACTTAGTCATGTTGATACATAGAATGGTGGAGTTTGTTATTCGAGAGGGTCCAATGTTCGAAGCCATGATTATGAACAGAGAATTAAATAACCCCATGTTTAGGTAAAGCTTTTAACATATTTTCTTGTTTTATTTTTGTTATTCTTTTTTTATTTAATAAATTAATTACTTATTAAATCATTTTAATCCAATATACTATTTAGCTAATGACTCTTCGTTAAGTTGACTTTTTTACTTTTTTATTATTACTTTGAATAGTTGATTGCTTGATATTTATTGTATTAAATTTGTATTTTTTGTTATTTAGATTTTTATTTGAAAATTATTCCCCGGCACATACTTATTATCGGTGGAAGTTGTATTCTATTTTGCAAGGAGATTGTCAAAAAGAGTGGCACACGGAAGATTTTAGAATGTTCAAAGGTGGCAGCATTTGGAGACCTCCGCCTATTAATCCGTGGACACAAGGCATGCCTGAGGAACTTGTTGAAAATGAAGAAAGACATGAGCCACGTCGTGGGAGCCTTTCAAATACGTATGAAACTTTTACATTCTTTTATAAGATTGGTTTTAATTCTCAGATCTTTTAAACGTAATAAAGATGAATTAAATTTAACCACTTAAGGTTGAAAATTTATGACCAAGTATGAATCACCCAATATTATTTTAAAACATTGCTATTTTAACAATAATGTTAATCAAAGAATTCTTACATCTTGATTGCTAAATAATATTTAAAATAATTTAATTTAAAACTTGAAACTTTCCCCTTGGCATATAAAATATTGCCATTTAAAAAATAGAATCACCAAAACTTAAGCCGTTTTTTCATATTAAATTATTTCAAAAATCAAGTAGAAAAAGAACAAGATTTTTTCTAATATTATTAAAATAGCAATGTTTTTAAAAAATGTTGAGTAATGTATAAATCATAAATTTTTCTTATGATAACAATTTTTTACAGTCAGAGAGATCGTCTGGAAGATTTATTAAGAAATATTACCCCTGAACGTATAAAAGTTGCGGATGCAATGGTATTTTGCATAGAACATGCCGAAGCAGCAGAAGAAATTTGTGACTGTATTTCTGAATCACTGTCCATTCTTCAAACGCCAGTCAATAAAAAAATTGCACGCCTTTACCTCATTTCTGATATTCTACATAATTGTGGTGTAAAAGTTACAAATGCTACTATTTATAGAAAAGCGTAAGATTTTTAAAAAATGATTTACCTTTGACCAATTTTAATATAATAGTTTTTATTTAATTTTTGTTTCTATGTTTTTTATTAATACAAATTAAAGGTAATTTTATTATAAAATTACTTCCTATAAATTAAAATTTTGGCATTATACAATTTAATAAATTAATACATCTAATTAACAATGTTGTTTAGTTTTGAATCGAGATTGTTAGAGATTTTCAATGAAGTGCATCAAGCTTATAAACAGTTTGACAGTCGTTTAAAAGCCGAAGGATTTAAAGTTCGAGTCATGCGAATGTTTCGAGCATGGGAAGATTGGACTGTATATCCCAGGGAATTTCTTGTAAAATTGCAGAATGCCTTTCTTGGTTTGGTTTCAGTAAGTTATCAAATACTTTGACGATATAATTTACTATTTTTCCAATATAACTTAATTGCAAGCTTATGAGAGATACTAAATTGAATTTAATTTACAGGAGGAACAAGATGGTGATAACGAAGAAGACATTGATGGAGCCCCTTTGTCCGATGTAGATGGTGAAGCAGCAGAAGACTTAGATGGTGTACCTTTGGATGGTGCTGCTCTTTTAAAAGGAGCTATGAAATTAGGAATCACTCCTCAACCTGCTCCTGCTTATGATGACATAGATGGCATACCTAGTATGTCTTTTTTTTTTATTATGATTTTTATTGCAGAGTCACTGAATCAAAATTTACTCAAAATATTATTCATCTTTTACATTATTGAAATTCATGACAATTTGCAGTGGATGATGATATTGATGGCATTCCAATGACAGAGGAAGATAATGTCAATTCAAAAAACAAAGATGATGATAAAAAAACAGTAATGCCTGCTGGTTTTGTACCATCTAGATGGGAAACTGTTGATCCTGATCAGGTAAAGATTATAAAATTTATTGTGACCTGCCTAAACAACGGCTTTTAGATTAAAATATTATTTTGTGAAATGTGTTTAATTGTAGGTAGAAGCACAAGCTATGACTACTAGTAAGTGGGAAGAACTGGGCCAAAATGATGATTCAAATTCTCAGGATGCTAGTATGGATTCAAGGTAGCAACTATTCTGTTTTTAAACATTTAAAGTGCTTCTTTTGTTTTAATTATTTTTTTAAATATCAAAATTAAGTAACCGATTTTCAAAGGTGCGTTACAAAATATTGTGAGAATGAAACTTTTTGCATGTGTGTGTGAGGTCATTCCTGCATCTTGATAGGTGGAAATAGAATAAAGTTAAATTCCATTGGTTGTTACTACGAAACATTTCGTTTCTTCCTTCGGGAATAGGTTATAATATAATTATAATATAATATAATAAAATTATGATACAACATTTTTAAGTAAAAATAAAATTGGTATAATTTGTAGGCTACAATTATATATTTCATAAACATTTACTATTAAGTTTGCCTAATTTTGTATACCATAATTTTTAGTCAACATAGTACAGTAATTGCATTATATACCTGGTTTTTTTAACTCTATGGATTGAGAAAAAATCAGACATATAATGCAATAACTGTACACTATTCAAAACAATTTTATACCTAAATTAATGTTAAATGCAAAAAGGATACTTTACTATAAGCAATAGCAGTTTTTGGGGCAGACATGTGACGATCAATTTGATTGATAGTTATTTAGTAATTATATTATATCAAATGATACTAAATATTACATTTCCTTTTCATAAATAATAGAAATCCGTTTTGTAGTAGTCGGGAATATAATGATGAAAGAAGAAATAGGTTACGTGAAATTGAGGTGAAAACAATGCAGTATCAAGATGAACTTGAAAGTGGAAGAAGGACTTTGAAAACTGGCATGTCTATTCAATCACAAGTAGAACATTACAGAAAGAAATTAATTAAAAAGGTTTGTATCTTCACTATTATTTAATTGCACTAAACATGAAATTTGTATTGGACAGATTGAACAAAAGTCGAAACAATTTCTTGTACATTTAACAAAAAATAATAATAATGCTTAGTATGCTTATACGTTAATCCGATCCTGATTCTAATACAAATTTCATGTTGATTAGAGTTATTTGATAAGACAGTATTGAAGAATCTATTATAATATTTATTGTACTTAAAACTAATATTATTAAGAATAATAATTCTAAGCTCGCTAAGTACAATAAGTCTAATTGTGTTTTTTCATGTTAGTACGAGATGAAAGATAAAAGTGATGAAAGAGATGACGATCGACGTCGGGAAAAGAAGCGTAGTGCAACTCCAGAATCGCCAATTCATTATAGAGATAAAAGACGAATTTCACCTAATTCACCTTCAAAAACCAGTGGCAGTCGGTATAGGTGAATGTTTGCATATTTTTTTCTTCATTTAATTTAGTTAACAAAATATATATTATTTTAGTATTAATCTTATAAATAATGAAGTACAAAAATTATACTTTTAATAAATTTTTCTTAGATCTCGTAGCAGATCACCTAGAATAAAACGAAGATCGAGATCACCTTACAAAAAACGAGCACCAGTAACTCCATCGCCACCTCGAATTCGACGTTCTCCCTCTCCAATATTCACATCGAGGTCTTCGCGAAGATCCCCTGAGCGAATTGACAGAAAACGTCGGATCAACAGGTCACCTTCTATGTCGCCACCTCCACCGCCACGAACGTCTTCTTCAAAGCACAGAGCCAACAGCCCTTTATCACCGCCACGTAAACATAGACACAAGCACAAATACTAAGCAAACTTTTAAAATATCTGAACACAAAACTCATTCAAAAAAAGTAAATTTTTTTTACAAATTTAATGTCCTGCTTAATTTTTATATTTACCTTAATATTTCTACGGTATATATGTTTTTTGTAAAAAATTATACTTTTAGATAATAATTACGCATTAGATAATAAAGCTGGAACTAAACATTATTTAAAATAGCATGAAAATTACCCCTTTAACGACTCAGAAAACGGTTTTTTTAAGCGCATTTTTATTATCAGAAAAAAATAACAGTAATAAAAATATCTACTAGTATATATCAATGAAATAAAGTGTATTTATTTCAAACTTCAATAGAAAAAATATTTATTCTTTGCATAGTAAAAAATACAAAAACTTTCATTTTTTACTATAGTTTAAAAAAATACATTTTATTTAAACAAAAGATATTGTTAATTTTGTTATTTTTATCTTTTTGATTAATGAAAATTTTGTGTTTAGATTATTAAAGCATTATCTGAGAAAAACATGGTCAATTTGAGAATGTGCGTCGTTAATTTTCATATAAATTAATGTATATAGCTGTTATACCATTTAATTATTGTAATTTAGTTTTAATCACAAGTTATATTTGTGTAAGCGTACATCTTTTATGTAAGTGATGATATTCTTATGTATAAATACAAATTTGATTACTACTTTAATTATTATTATTGTGTTTTTGTTTAAAAAGTGCCTGCCATTTATATTTTATTTACAATTCGATATATAGATTGTTCAGAACAAGAGTGGATCAACTCCATTTTAGTTAATTTCGAGATAAATACATTTAAAGTTTTTACGTTAATATTAATTCTCTGATCATTCTACAGTTTTCCTGATTGTTTTCAACTGTTTGAATTTGTTTTGTGAATTTCATTTTTTATGCAATGTTTGTATTTATACGCAATTTATAAAAAAACTAGTTGGACATCTTTAAAGCATCAATATTTTCTGTTTAAGAAATCCAAACTTCGTTTTTTAAAATTCATTTTTTAACGGTAAAACTAATACTTTACAACTTTTGTAATGTATTTTAAATTGTTGTTAGTTATTTCTGATTAAATTATGTGAAATAATGAATTAATTTTTACTTAAAATTTAAGATATTTCATCAACAGTTATGAACATTTAGTAGCTTGAAATCGTGTTTGAATGACGTTTTACCACTTAAAATTAAATTTGTTTAATATTCTTTCACGAAAATTTTTCTTAAAGTAATTACGTAATTTTTAGATTGAGTTATAATAAAAATATGAACTTGATCCACTCTTGCTGTAAAAGAAATCAAATATTTTTCAAAGTAAGAGAGAA
>JABFPM010002041.1:0-17872 GCA_022817325.1 Idris sp. 1 HC-2018 | reverse complement strand
ATAACTTTTTTTACAGGGGTGGACAAATAAAGTTATTTGTTGGACAAAAGTGGACAAATCGTGGACAATCAAACCCTCTATTTGAATTTATGAAATTCGGAAGGTGGGGTGCCAACTTCACAGAGCTCCCTCATGAAGCTGAACGTATTAAATGTGATGCTTTAAGCGATTTCACCAGTGTACATACTTACAGTGTATACCCAGACACTGCTCAAACTAGTACAACAAATAAATTAACAAATAATGATTTCTAATTATTTTATGGAATATATATGTTTTTAAACACTATTTGAGTAGATTTTATGACGTTAAGTAGCATTTAAAACATTTTTTGATATATTTTTAAGAATTTTTGAAAAATTTTAAAACATTTTATTTTATAAAAATGTTGAACTTCGACAATTAACATTCAAGATAACGGGTTGCAATTTTAACAGCATATAGAAAAAATAATGAGGAAACCTGCATTGGATTTTTTAAACATTTTAATTTTTATTGGGTGGGTAGTTGTCTTCCCCCCCTCGAAGGGAGAATCCACCAAGAGGATGTAATATATCATCTGAATCATCTCAGTGAGCTGAATACACATGCAATATTTCAAGTCATTCCGATAATTCTATTTTTTACGTTAGTATCCCTTTAAACTATATATTTCTTTATTATTAACAAATAATTTATTAGAAGAAATGTACATTCATGTTGTAAAAATATTATATTCTTAATTATTAAAATAAAATAAAATATTACTATATAGTGATATAATATAATATCTTTGCTTAGTTACAACGTTATTATGCATTCTTAAAAAATTATATTTTATTTGATGTTCTATGCTTGTTCTATGAAACGATTTAACTGAATAATTTAGTTAATTAAATAACTGTACAATTATTTGGTTAAATAAAACAAAATTTTAGTTTAATCGACAAAACTTTTCTTTGCGTGGGTAATATTCTGCAAACTCTGATGGAATTTTCATTAATAACATTTTACTTCGACTTTATTTACGAATAAAGTAATTAACTTCTTTTACAAATAATTCTTGAAATGAAAGAAAGTAAGTACAAGTAAGAACTTTTTATCTCACATCTTTTTCTGCGTTTTTATAAATGAATGAAAGTACTTTAATTGAGTTATGTTTAAAAAATTGATATATTCTCAACTTACTTACCTAAATTATAAAAACATAATAATCTATAATTATTATTAATGTCATAATGGATAATTAATAAGAATAAATAAAAATTTTATTTATATGATATACATTATTTATATCAAAGTAACTTTTATTCTTAGTTTTATCTTGTATTATAAATTTTAATAAAAATTACAACATTTACATATTTTATTAATCACTTTAACATACATTTAAAAACTATTAACTTATTGATTCAACAAACGTTGAAGTTCATCGAAATTTGATCTCAGAGGAAACTAAAAAAACACGATGTCGTTACAACTATTTTGCGAACAGTAAAAATGCTTTAACACAATGCCAGTGTGTTGTGTGCTTATACGATAGTACGGCACGAATATAATTTTCTATAAATATCCAAAAGAACTAAACGTTTAATTAGTTTTTGACACTTACTGTGATAAATTGTCGATCAAGAAAAAAATAAAAAAAAAAAAAACAAACAAATTGTATATTAATAATATGAATTTTGAAATAATATATATTTTGTTGCAACAATAAAAATATAACTGTTCAAATGAGCGGCGTAAATAAAAGAAAATTATTTTATTGAAAATAATGCCGTAATTACAACGGTCGTAACAGTTTTTCTGCCACAACGTGACGCCCAGAATACATGACTCAGCGATTCTTTCCTGGTAAAATATCCGAAGCACAAGTAATTCTTTCTCCAGTAATGACGCGACACAAACACATCACTCATACAAATAAAATCGAAATCACGCACTTTAATAATATAACATTTTTCATCTTTCCTTTATGGTGGTGCAATATGGCCTTTTTAAACACTAAAGTTACAACAGTCTTATTTAGTCAATTTTAAATTTAAACAACCATTAAATTTTGTATAGCAAAATTTTTTTATAAATAAAAGTAATTTAATAGGTACAAGAATTGAATAAATTAATTAAGAATAATCTAATTATTTATTATAAATCTTTCCAATGTATAATGTGTCATTGCTCAATTTTATCTGTATTTTTTTGTATTCATAAGTAACTGATAAGTTCTGTATAAATAGAAGTTACATGATTATGTCACTGACTCGAATTAGAAAGTTATGAACATTACATATCGAATATTTGAAGAATATTTAATTTTTTGAGCCAGGTTGAGTCTCGACCTAAATGTAAATGTTATACTTTTAGACTAAGCAAACCGCTGACAAGTCCTCGCGAATTATGAAATCATTTTATCTACTTGGGAATTGAATTTAATTAAATTTCCAAACAATTTTTTCAAATTTTAATTTTAAAAAATGTTGACATTTTACACAAGTTTTCAAGAAATGTTCGAGGGTTTGAAATATTATTCTCAAACTGTCTCTATAATGTAATACAATACATTTTGTGCTGTTTTTAGAGAGGTGGTTTATTTCCTCGCTAGTGACTTATTTCTAAAGATAATTTTCAATTTGTCGAATCCAAATGGACCCACGTATGATATTTGTTGTCGTAACAGTGGGTGGTATCGGCCGCAGCTGCCAGATGCATATAAAACTGCAGAGAGGTTTTCCGGCTTTCTCAGCAACTATCATTCTCCCTTTCGATGTCCCCTTCTTTTTACCTATCCCTCCATTTTTGTCCATCTCTCTTGTTCACAAAGTATTAGTGATACTCATACACAGATAAATATTTTAGTTCATTTATTATATTTGAAATGGAAGTGTGATGATGTTGGAATGATAATCAAATAAATCGCTTAATGATGAACAAATAATATGAATCATAAAATAAAATACAGAGAAAACATGAAATTTACCTATTTTATTGCAATTTAAACGAATGGGTTATTATAATAATAATAATAATAATTCTAATTAGTTATTAAAAATATGAATATTAATTAATAAGGATTATTGTAAACATACCTTTTGAATTAATAAAAGATTAAAAAAAGTTAATTTCAATTTTGCAGTTTTTAATTATTGTACGAATATTAATTTATTATTTCAAAAGGTTTTAAATATGTCAAGACCGTCCTGGTTCATTATTCTACAACTGTTCTTGAGTATGATTAAGAATCTGTTTTATTCTTTAATAACCTAGAGAACAGATGGCAAAACTTTGATCTTCTTTGAAACAGTTGATTAGAACTAGAAAATGATTAATGAAAAATACAGTATTAATCTGTATTCGAAATTCAAAATAGTAAAATTGCGTACTTAGAATCGAATGAAATTTCTTGAAAATCAGCAGGACACCGATAAAAAGACATTCAATTAATTTTTCGTCGGTACATTAAAATATTCATAATTTGCGCACAAAGTCTATATAATAAATGACCTTTCTTCGTGAAAATAATGAATTCAAAATACACATGTAGATATAATTGAATCTAAAAACGTTTGACGAATAAAATGTCAAATTATGATGTAATTATTAATGATCGAATGACACCGCTATTTTGTTATTTCGTAGCAACACCAAGGCCGTGAAATATAAGACACACGAAGTAAAATTTGACGCATTCCTCATAAACTACACAAAACATGTGCTTACATATGCTAACTGTTGTTTATATTCACTGCTTAGTTTCATTATTACGCTTTCGTTGCCATTCGAAGAAACGAAGCACACTTCTTTTATTTGGAAAATTATTTACTTAGTAATGTATCTCTGTCACAAATTGTCTTCTTATGCTAATTTTATTTGTTCGGAATTATTGAAAGCAGTTTTTCAGATTTTCTAAACGAAATCTTAAGACCTCATCATTTTTAATCTCCATTAATTCCTAATGAAAGTATTAATAAAAAAAATAAAAAATAGAAGATATAATGTTTCTTTTTTAAATTTGTCACAAATGTTTTGCAATTGTAAGCGAAAAGAGGACAATTAAAGAATCTTTCACGTCGCTAATCCTCTTAGCTGATCGCCATTTAGTTGAATTCTAAAGAGTGATGCCACTGTAAAAATCGTAAGGTGGAAAAATTTTCTAAAAATGCTATTCATAAAGTGACAGGGGTTTCCTCCGAAGAAAAGTGCTGAAATTGTGAGAGACGACAGGGATTGGCTTATAATAGACCCACTGGCGAAGGTCAATATGATGGCAAAAGACAGAACGCGATTTGCGAGCACATGGAAGCTCAACGGGTTACGTGACTGACAGTAACAGATAAAACTTTATCGTGCTTTTCCATTTGACGTAGATTGAACTTTTTTTTATTTCAAAAAAAGAAAAGGGTTGAATCAAAAGTCATACAAAAGACTTTCAATTAAATGGACTGTTGTTTTCATCATACAATAAAAAAAGAGAATGTAATTCACTTACACTTTTGATCCTGAAATTGTACGACAAAATTCAAATACAGATTTTTTTTACAAACAAATCAACGAAAAAATAATCAATTTGATTACAAAGTTGAACTCAAATGTTCAATGGACTTTGACATTAACGTTACTGGCATTAAAATTAGTGTTTAATATTAATCCAAGTGAGTTTTAATGACCATTAAGGCACGATCTGGCATACCTTTTGACATCGCGTGCTAAGTCAAACGCGACGAAACGTTACGTATGAAATTGTTCGGGCACAAACACGAATTCATTTTTGACTCGATAAAAATGACGATGAATGCGAGAGGCTAGATGATAAGGCTGTTTTACAACGTGTTACGATATTATCTCGTGTAATCCCGAAGCCCTTACTACGGCCAATAATACTGGTTTTTCGTTTGGCCCACCTACTCATTGGCCACACGTGTCATGGCACTCACGATGTAGGAATATGTCGGAAGAACCTTACCGAGATATATGCCTATCCATATGGTGGACAGATTGATACAACGGACCTATGAACTGCAGAGACGACTGCCACTTCTCGCTCTTATTATAAATCTCGAAGCAAAAAATTGTGCGCAATTTTTTTACGAGCAATAAGTGAAGTGCTATGATAATTTGCGGAAAGATTGTTTGATCAAAATTATCAGTGCAGAAAATTTATAAATAACAATGATAATACAACTGGAGAATAAATAATGATAATAAAATTAAGTAAAAGATTTTTTCAGAAGAATTTAAGCTGAAAGAAATCAGTATGGAGTTTTAAAATACTTTATTTTTTGAATTAAACAATTCTTTAAATTTTAATTCTTGATAACAAAATATTAATAATGTCAAAATCAAAATAAATTTAGTGTCACAATTATCATCACGAAGTACATGCATCAAATTTGCGTAGAATATACTTGATTGACAAAAATTGAATAATAAATTGGATTTCATTTTTTTCTCATTGTATTCAAAGTTTCATTTAGAGCCTTGGTAATTTAATAAACAGAAAAAAGTATTTCTCGTAACAAGTTTTAATGAATAGAACAATTTTTCATTGTTTAATACTTTTATGTTGAAATTTTATACAAAAAATAAAGTTTATTCAACAAAAAGAAAGTAACTATTGAAGTGCTATTTATATTAAATTCCCTTAAATCTCATTTCACAAAAGTTGATTCTGAAGTTCTTTTAATTTTATTTTATGCACAATATTAAAACAATTAATATGCTGCACTTGATAAAAACTAGTTTAAAAAAAAAGAAAAAAAATAATAATAATAAAAAAACTTTGAAAACATTGATCAATCGTGTTATCAATAAAATGTTGAACAGAAAATTCAATACAAAAGTAATGATCAAATGTAATCTCGCGAAGAAAATTATAATCGTTTTTGGTCGTTGGATGGTTGGTAGGTAATAAAATAAAACAGTATCACCGCGTCTCTTTATTAGGTAATCAATCCGTATTATTATTATAACCATTATTATTGCTATCAAAAATTAAATAAACTTAATGGACGGGCAAAAACTCGGCACTTTAGTGGCCGGCTTCTTTGCCACGCTACGATTGGCCGTAATCTGGTAAATCGTGGATCGCGTTCGAGAATGAAAAGAGCGGTCGCTCATAAAGCGTCTTAATGTATAGCTTCATACATGCGAGTCGAGTATAATCCCTATGTCCAGCGACGAGTTCGAAGCAGCACGCAAGCATCCTATCGAGTCGTAGTTAACGGATATGCTCGAAGGGGGTCCGCTCTTTCACGCAGAGGTATCAAGCGAAATGAGAGGAAGACGTACAGCACGTAATAATGACTAGAAGGAATTTTGCAGTCGAAGAGGGAAGGTCGAAGACACTTATAGTCAACGTCACAATTGTCATGATGTCAATTCATTTCTAAGGACATTTTGGTCGTAAAAAGGACGCGTTGTAATGAGTTGTCAAAATAATTCGATGGAATGCAACGGTAGAATTGTAGATGAGCGATAACGCTCATTATTTATTAGTGAATTAAATGTGCGTTACTGCTTTTGCAGAAAAAAAATCAATCAAGTTAAAAATTGATTTTTAATTATTTATCTTGCTAAAAAATGCACCTGTCTTTTCTATTATTCTGCTGAGATAAATCAAAAGACACACGAAATACATTTGATCTCCTTGTTGGAATTATGAACGCATGACGCAGAATTCAGGATTTGATTTAAACTAATGAATTCCAAATAAATCAGTATCGATTTTTAATCAAGCTTTCATTATAGCCCGATCGTTCTAATAATCACTTGATACCAAATGTATTGAAACATTTATTAATGTGCAATAAAGGCAATTACGATAACAAAGAACAAAGACTTTTATCAGCCTCGTGTTATAAATTACGCAATTGGATGTAATTGTTAGTAGCTGCTGACAAATTCCAGCGTCCTTTAACATCTTTCGACATCACAGAAGTTTAACGTCATTAATGAAAATAACTTGCGAGCAACATTCTTTTATCTTGTTCTTCAACGCGAAGTTCCCATTTCAAAGTCTTCGATTATAAATTTCATTCAAATTTCACTCTTCCTCATTATTTTCTTTTGACTTTGAAAATAACTTATTCTGACATTATTTGTACATTCAATTTATTAAACATTTTCACTCATTTTTGTAAGATTAAATTTGAATGATGTTGAAATCAATATATTATTATACTTCAGTTATAATTAATGAACTTTTAAATCTTCATTTTGATATAATTCATAATTTTGGCATTTAATTTTCTAAATAAAAGATAGGGATATGTTGACAAAAAATGTGCAAATTTAAATATTCTTTGGAACAAGACGAAAATGACATGTGACGTAGCGCCACTCCGACGAGATTAGTTGTATACGTTGTACAAACATCAAAAATAATGGTCGAAGTGACAAGCAGGCCGTGCTATCGTATTAAATTATAATAATTTTGTCTCAATAGGGAACCCCTTGTTATGTTGTGAACAATAATGTAACCAGGTGTCCCGGGCGTAGCTTGACTATGTTAGAAAGAACCCCGACACTTCGGTTAGCTATTCAGAGTTTCGCCAACGAATGTTTTTAGACGAAACCCGATCCGTTTGTTGCACCATAATCAACAGTCATATGCCGCCTATAAACTTTCACAAAAAAAAAAAAAAAAAAAACAGAAAATTACTCGATTTCGAGTGCAGAAGGTCGTTTCAAAGATAGAAATAAAATCTATTTTCGTGGCTTACGGCTGTGTATTACTATAAAATGTTACTAATTCAATGAAACACATTGCACTTCCAATAGAACAAATATTTAGTAGAAATACGTGTGTGTGTCTTTGTGTTTGAATTTATTTAGAGATAAAGACATATTCATAACGACGAGGTATTGTTAATTTTATTAGGGTTTTTAGTCCAGACGATTATGAAGCAAAAAAAACTTGATAACAAAATAAAAATGTATTTTTACTTAAATTTAATGCTTTTTTGTTAATTAATTATATAAAAATATTACAAAATGTAATTAATATATTAGAAGTAGAACATTGTTTTTGTAAAGTACGATATATTTTTTATAATTTATTTGTATAATTATAATTTTTTTAGTTTGAAGAAGAAAAAAATTATTTCGAAATCTTGCATAAATGTCAAGATTATTTATAACAGAATTAACCTTACATTATTAAATTATATATTAAGCAAAACTAGGTTTTGTGATTTTCATAACCTTATTTGCTACAGCAAACAAGTTAATCAAAAAATTACATTACATTTTTAAATAAGAAAATAAACTGTTTCTCGATAAGTAAAACAACTTCAATAAACGATACTGAACTATTTTAGAAGCAAATAATAATTAATATCGGATTAAATTTATTACTCCATGTAGAAGCCTATAAGTTTAATAAACGTACTTGGGTCATAAACTTACTTTTCTTAGTGCTTCCTTCGAACCAGGTTTATATAATTTTATCAATACATGAAATCGAACGTCCAATTCATTGAAATCTATAATTGAACATTTAATAAACTATATGCGTTTGAAATTTTGAAAAAATATAATCGAATTACTTATCACTTAATTTAGCAATAAAATTTAATTAGAGTCATTCGTGTTTTAAATACATTTACACATTTATATTGTACATTTCAGTTACATCTATTTTTTTAATAAAGTTTTGTCAAATTATAATTTAAAGCTAAATACATTTTACCGATATTTATGATAAAAATTGTTATAGATATTATAATAAGTTAAATATTATTTATATCCGAAAAATGTGAATTATACATTACGAGTAATATTTTATTGAAACTGCTCTAATTTTTCTGGATTATTTTTGATTGTACTGCTTAAATTCAATATCATTTTGACAGCGCTATTTAACGGTAGTTACATTTTCCAATTTTTCTTTTCCAAATGACTATTTTTACAAAATACCATTTTTTCTAAATGACTATTTTTCCAATATTGTAAGAAAAATGAAAACTAGGAATGAGAGCAATATAATTTGATATAAAAAATATATTGTAATGACCTACTGTTTTCAAAAACTTATGTACATTGTCTTCGTTGGCATAATTTTGATATTCTGATACTATACTAAAAATGTTGTCATCTAATATTCTTTTGCGGATTTCTCCTTCATATTTTGAATTTTGCGGTTTAGTTCTAATTCACGTAGTGTTGTTTTTTATTGGACTGCTGTTTAATTAGTTCATTTATAAATGCATAAATGCTTGGGTGGTTGCGACCGACAATCACTCATGAACCTTTTGTGCCAGCCTTCGGATAAATGGTAAATTTATAATTCGGCCATTAAACATTTAATATTTCAACTATTTGTTTCTGTTCCAATTTTGAACTAATATGTAGCTATAGCGTTGGAAAAAATGTCCATTGGAAAATATGAATTGGAAAATTTGTCGTACAATCCGCTATAACATTTATAATTCCAAAAGTTTAGAAGTGAATAGAATTTATAATTACGTTCAATTCAAATTCAAATTAAATAAAAACTGTTTTTATTGGGTTCACATTTTGTTAGTCAATTATTTTTATACAATAAATTTGTTATCCATTGAAAACATAGATTTGTGAAACTTTATTCAACATTTCTACTGAATACAAAAGTGAACATGAAGTCTATGCTGAGAAAAAAAATTGAATTTCAGAGTTACATATTTTATTCTTTGTAAATATTTTGCACGAGTCTGAACTATATTTAGTGGAGCTTTATTCAAAAACTACTTTAAAAATATAATAAATCTTTTATTTATAACTCTTCTATTCTTTGAATAAATAAACGTAACTTAATTTAAATGAAGTCGATTATTTTGTTATAGTAATTTAATTCTTTGAATTTTATTTTAAAAAATTCATTTATACGTTTTTTGTCATTTCTGGATTTTTAATGACGGATCTCCTCAGTTATAATAAGCAACAAAATTTGTGCGATGGTTAACCGTGCAAATTAATTTGTAGTTTTAATTGGCTAGAATGCGAAGTGAGATAACGATCTCAGCTTGGGGCATTAACTTCTGTCGTCAACTGATGTTAGACCGCGCGTTCGGCACACACTTTTGTTCTGAAATAATATTAATGAAAAGACGGCTCATTCATTTGCGACATTATGCTAATATTTATTTAGCGACATAAATGCGAATTAGGTGCGATTTTCTGCTTCACGATACGACGTCTCCCATACATTTAATATTTGATGTCGCTTTTTGCGCACACGTGCCTACCTTCCCGTGCATTTAAATATTTACTTCAATAGTTTCGACTTTACATTCGAAAGTCAAATAAATTTATAAACTACGGATTATCAATTATTGTGTCTTATTTTTTGTTATTTCTGCTTTTTTCTGCAATTTGAACGTGCACAAAGCGCTTTGCACAACGCTGATTAATTTTTCATTGAATTTGTAATCGCGGTTATCCTCTGCTGTCGATATGTAATTCAATATTTATTAGATAGATGCAATAAATTGTTTTAATTAATTAAAAAATGCATAAAATTTTTCATTATTACTTCGATGCATAAGCAAACAAAATTTTTTGTTTCAATTCAAACATTTCTGTAATTTTTGTGAAAAAAAAAAAAAACAAACAAAAATGTTTTATTAAACACAGTTTAAAAGGGTTGAAAATAAAATAGGGTTTGTAAATTAGTCAACATGATTTCAGGGATACAATTTAAGTTTTCTAATGCAAATGTTGATTTCGTCTCGGATTTCGTTATTTATACAAGTGCAAAAGTTACGAGGATAACAAAAGAATAATGCATTTCTGTTTTAGATTCCGCAAAGATTCTGCATAAGAAATGACAATTTTCGATTACATCAAAACGCTATGGGGATTTGTACTGTTCAAAGTTTTATTTCTCAGCCAGCAAATACTTTTTCATTTGTCCATAAATGAAACGACGGATTTGCATTGAAAGAAGAAAACTGTTGCAGACATCAAAATTACCGCAGCACTCAATTTCGTTAAACGTTACGATCAGACATTTTATTACAATCAATAAATTTTGCTCGAGCTATTGAAAGGCAACGAGAAAGAAGAAACAGAAAAGCATCTTGATATAAAAACGTATATATTTTTCATTTGATAATGCATTGCTATCGGCAGTTTGTGCTTCTGAAGTAGTACATATATATATATATATATATATATATACACGCGTTTGTTAATATTTACGTTTTGCAGCAAAAGTAGTCCGTCTGATATTGCTCGCCAACGTGAATATGCGTGTGCGTTGAACTTGGTATATCCAATGGCGGACAAAGTGCGCTTGAGAATAAATCAGATATTGATTCGAGCTATTCAATCTATACTGCCGACGTTGATAAAAAGGACGGGGTGATGAAGCTACTGCCATGTTATACTACTGTATTCGTCATACAGATAACATATTCTTTTGCGCTCTTGACTCGCTTTTTTCCCCACTTTTTTATTCCATTTTCGAACAATACAGAAAATACGAAAATCAGAAGGAAAAGCTGTTGTTATGCTATGAGCGTGTGTTTTTTCTCTCTCTATTCGTTTTTTTTCACAGTCGGCCGCTTTTTGTTGTATAAATTTTTACTGCTTATTGCCTATGAGTGAACATTTTTATGCATAGATGTATAAACAAATCAAAATATGGAACACTCGAGAATCCACCGTGCGATGGTAAATTGTGGCATGATTTATTTATGCACCTGGTCGTGTAGTAACAAAGGGTGCAATTTCAAACCAAAGGTTGTCTGTATTCAGCTTATGATTTCTTTTTTTTCTATTATTATTTCAATTTATAACTTATTATGCTTGATATTTGCAAACAATTTATTTGATCATTCTCATTGTGCGTTTGTCATTTGATAGAAATTCGGCTAAGAATTCTCGATAACACTTGTACAATTTTTATTTTTTCAAGAGTAAAGTAATTATTTTTGCGAAATTCAATATTTTGATTATTGAGGAATCACAAATTTAATGACTTCATAAATTCGACTTATTGTCTTAAAAAAATCCTATACCAATTATGAACAATTTTTCATTAAATTTTTCTTCAGCTTTTGTTTTGTCTTATCTATTTTGCTTCGTCATAACTTACCAATTTGTCAATATTCTGTGTATATGATCATTTTAACTTTTCAAATCAAATGTCAAATGTGATGGACTTCTATATGTATATATATTTTTTTGATTGAATTGATTGCTAGTTATCCCTGTTGGACTTTAAATCCTTCCAATTTAATTATAAATTTAAGAAAGTTGCACAGAAGTATTTCGCGAATCAAGTACCGCTCTTGTTAAAACTTTACAATACAATTAGTTGTGCTTCCTTGTTAACGAAAAACCCAAATGATGACTGCTGTACTAAAGATAACGCAATGCAATCGTTCTTGATTGGATCAGCTAAGAAGACGTTTCTTCCATTAAAAATTTCTTCTATCTTTCAGTGTTCTTACTTCTACTTGTTTTAACGCTGTTATAATTCTTCTTAATTATTTAACTAATATCAATGAAAAAGTATTCGCGCAAATAAAATATAGAGTTATTTTTAAACGATTTATTGGATTATGTTTTATAGAGTTTTTTAAACGCAAACTTGAATTATTAATTTAACCATTTCTTTCTTCTCAATACTTAAGATGACAATTAAAACTACAGTTTTATAATAACTTTTGTATTGTTAGAACAATCGATATCATGTATCTTATACTTAATTTTGCAATTGAAAAACTGAAGAAATCAAGGATTGTATTTTGATAAAACAAACAAATATTAAAAAACAACAACAACAAAAAACCCTTCTTTTGGGTACTGATTTATTTGAATTAAAATTCAATATTTTTACATAATTCTTTGCTTACTTTTGAAGCTATTAGTTTGCGGATTAAAAAAACCTTTATGTTTTTGATCTAGGTTGATCGATGCGGAAAATAGAGTGTGGACCGCAAACAACCTTTTATATTTTATGGTTGGATTCATTTATACGTTGTTACAAAACACAAAAATCACTCAAAAAGATTTATTTGTTACTTTTTAACAGTATTAAATACAATAATAGAAACAATGTTCCAATAACATTAATCTAAAACGAAAATGATAAAAAGTATATTTTGTTCCCTTCAGAATGGCATTACCCTGTAAAAAATGTTTTGTGAAATATTTGAATTTAATACAACGGGGAAATTTACGTTGAATGGCGACATTAATTTCAGCAAAGCAAAAAGGGTTAACGTTGTAATTAAATGATCAAACGAAATGTTGATCAAATACGTGTAATGAAAATGGCAGTGGCGATTATATGGCCAGTTATTTCGCATATAGATGTAAAAACGAATAAAATTCTTTCTGATCTGGAGCCGAGGATGCGGTAGCGGTGACCACAGAAGTTTGCCAAGGATGCCTAGAATTTTAATTTATTCCGAAAATTACAGCGCGAACGTGCCTCGTCCAGCCAGCCAGTCATTATTTCCAACACATTTATATAAGTGGTCGATCTCTTCTCACGCGCGAGTCACGTGTAAAACCTACCTGGTACAGGCCAACCGGTGCGCCAAGCAAATGCGTGTATAAGAGGCTTATGCGCGCGACGTGAACATCCGATTTTCTGTTCCGATGAATCCCTGCAACGTTCAATCCTGAAAAGTCTCTCATCGTGCAACGTATTTTGAATTATTTTCTGTACACTGTACCATACATTTAGAATACTTTTTTGCACAACATTTGTTTTTTTGAATCACTTTTCTCAGCACTAAACATTCTTATAAGAATAAGCTTCGATAATTTTTAATACTGTAGAAATGTATGCTTCTAAATATTTGCATTTTAGTTTTGTGTCCATAACGAACACAATGTGCGCATCAGCTAGTTCATTAGTGAAGCGTTGATAAAACTTAGTTAACTATTGATTTGATAAACATCCTGTCAAACTTTGTTGCTATTAAAGGTTCAATTGTTTAATCATGCAGCATAATGTACATGATACGCCTGTATTTTACACATTTTTCTGTATTATTATTTCAGAATAAAGAAGAGCTTGTTAAATTTAATCAGCAAACAAAGTTGCTAATTTCATTTAATTGATGCAAACAGTATCGATGGTGAAATATAATACGACATACTTGAGTGATAAACTAATTAGAAAATTAGATGACCCAAATTTAATAAACTCTGAACTTTTAGTAATAATAGTCCGTTAGTCTATTCTTTTTTAATATGTATAAAAATTGAATATATTCATGAGGTAAGAAATAAGAAAGGTAAACCGTTATATACTTGTGATAATATGGCAAAGTTTTTACTTATTCGTTTATTTTTCATAGAGAGCAATTTTTGTTAGTTTCCTTAATTTACTTTTGAATTATATTAATACTAACGCGATGAAGTTATAAAATGGAAGACCGTGTGACACAAAGTGAAGAAGTTATATCTAAAGTTTGAAAACTTGATAATAAAAGAAAAAAAACCATAATTAAAATACAGTTGCATAGCAAATAACTTCGTGCAAAATGTTCATTTTTTGTTGTGCTTTTCGTTTTCAGGCCTCAGGGTAACAATAAAACAAGGTGTTAGGGTCCCAGAGGAATAAAAATGTAGAATTTTAGAAATGCCTCGCAAGAGTTGTCTTGACACGAAATTATTGTTTTAATTGACATAAACAATTCCATTTCACAACTTCAATTTTCTTAAACAAAACAGGCTTGAAAAAAAACAACTTTGAAATCTTAGTATTTCATTTACTTATTTTTTGTTAAACAAATTTTATTGCTTATACATTTTTCAACGCAGATTAACTGTCTTTTGTTCAAATATTAATTAAACGCAGGTGTTAAGGCATAGTCAAAAGAGAGTAAAGTTTGTGAAGCTCTGCTTTCTTAATACTTGAAGAGTGTCTTAAAACGAATGTAAAACTCAGTGAAAAGCTCGATAACGATAGCACAGGAACACGGCAAAAGCATACCAACCAGAACTTACGTGGGTGGCTCGGTATTCAGAGCGCCTGAGGCTTGCAGTGTCTACTATACGCTTACTTTTCTTCCGTACAGGAGCACATATGCACATATTTTGTAGTTTTATAGATTGCCATGTAAGTATAATATGCACTAAACATAATTCAACTGTAAAATATAGATACTTTTCACAAATTGAATAACTTTTTTCAATTAAAATTTCGAATTTTTAGAATTGAATTGTAAGAATAGCCTGAAATATATCAGGCTATTAAATCAAATTATTTTCTTAAAAATATATACCTCAATATAAAAATGTAATACAAATTTCAAAAATTGGATATATTCCTTCTGAATATGTTGGATGTAAATCGAGTTTCGTTTTTTACAATATTTCATATCAATTTATAATCATATCTTTAGTGTACGATTTATCACAATGTATGTATAAAACTGAATTATTCTAATGTAAAATAAATATAAATTTTTACGTGAACATGTTCAATGTGGAACATCTAATTTTACTCTTTCATTAACGACCCAATTCATTAGACAAAGTTCATTTTAACGATTCAGATAGCGCGATTCAACGGCACGAAGATGTCATTATATTAATCTTTCTGGTATCTTGACACATCGCGCAGATTTGAGCAACATTGTCAAAAATGGATATTTGCTTGATAAAAGCTTTGCATTAAATTCCAGTATTACATTTCAATCACACCATTTTATTATTATTTTACATACACAATTAAATATGCATGCGCATGAATATTAAGACAATTACCTCTGTTTTGTTTCTCGTAATTTTCATATCCATTTAGTTTTCGATTTGATTGATATTATATACAATTAAATGAAAAGTTTAAAAAAAAATTTCTTTTAATTCCAAATAATAACCGCGCAATTAATTGTAAACTAGTCACTTTAGTGTCAAATTAATTACAATTATTCATCAAATCATCGTCAATTATCATGACGTTTTTCTAGCTATGAAAAATGTCAATTGCGGAAGGCGTCAATAGGTTTTCAAAACAAAAAAAAAAAAACAAAAAAATTAAAAAACGAAGAAAACATTACTCGTAGTGAGAAAACCTGCGGGTTAAATATTAAAAGTCGTATAAATAAGCGGAGTAAGGCTTTAGCATGGCGCTCGGGTTTGCACCGTTGCGCGTATACATATTCATGCGTTGCTTGCTCTCGCCCGGCAGTGACTCCCGCGGGCTGACGGCGACGATGTTCCTGGCGACGGTGTCTGCTTCGAAAATACGAGAGATTCGCAATAAAATTTATTCCAGCCGCAAGAAACACTAGTCTACAACGCACACGGTACCATGCGAAATCAGAGAGATAATCGAAGCGCTGCGCTGCAGCAATATGTTTAGAAAATGCTACAAACAAAATGTTACCCCCGCCTCCCCCCGGCCCCGGATGCGGACTCGAATTACTTGTGGGATGTTAGTGGATTTTTTTTATCTTCTAAATTCTAAATTAAAGGTCCTTGGAATATAAATTTGAGGCAAAATTGCTTAGTTTTATAAACTTTTTTTAAATAAAATATGAATTTGTAACTCAAATATTTGTTGAAAAGGTTTGAACTTAAGTAATCCACTTTGAGTTGGGCACCGTAACTTAGCATCAAGTAGGTTAATCTAGTTAAATCCGAATAATAATACAATACATCACATAACTATAATTAGAATTATCAGATATTCGAAATGTTAATCTTAAACTTGGCATATTGAGGGTTGTTATGAGAGATTGCGCTTCTTTGTGGTGACACTGAAACAATCTTTTTTGACTAATACAAAGGATGTTATGTTGAGTCCAAGAAAATGTATTATACATATTGGAACTGAAAACAAAAATATTAACTTTCGTCGAAAGTTTAGAGGAAAAATTTCTTGCAACGTTCGCCAGCGGTTGAAGCCAAACCGCACGTCCTAATCAAATGAGCACCTTACAGAAAGTCAGCTCACAATTTTAGGGAGCACAATTTGCGCTCGCTCAATAGTTTCGCATATGAATATCAGATGATCATACATAATAGAGTTATATTACACTCGGAGTACTCGAGCTTGCGTCGCCATAGTTCGGTCAACTTACACGGATGTCCTTAAGTGGAATTTAATCTAATTACAGTGTCGTTGAAAATTTCCTGCTGGTTGATTCGATCGTCACTTTACTTAATTCAGATGAAAACGGCCGCAAGCAAATTTATCGGACCTCTTTTTTTTCTTATCAAACACACGTTATTTTGGGAATAACGACAAATGTATAATTCATTATTATTTAGTTTTCCACCGAGTAATTTCAAAAGAAGTTATTATATCAACGTCAGCCTTTGATTTTGAATTTTTGAGAACAAGAGAGGTGTAAATGCCATTCACTGAGAAAACCATGTTTTTTTCATTCAACAAAGTTTTTATATTTTGTTGCATTCATTAAAAAAAGCTTTTTTAATGCAAACAGTGTGCTGTAAAAATAGAAAGTGATTGAAACAAAAGCCTGCCTTGAAAGCAGAAAAAAAGTTTTTGAAACAATTCTGTGTATTTGAAAAGTGTCAGGATGCAGAATGAAAATTAGTACACACTTGTTTTCAAGGTAATATATTGCAAAATATTTTTAACTTTAAATATTAATGCTTGTTTTTGTTTACCATTATTTTTCATTAATGTGGATTAAGAGTGAAAACTCTGGCGCGAATATTTATAGAATTAGTAACAATGAGCATTTCGGATGCGACGCACATTATAATGCTACAAAAAGGAGGGATTATGAATCGCTGCACTGGTCATTCTAGAGAAATGAAATCCAAGAGTTGTTTGAAGTATAAGAGGACGAATAAATGCATTGAAGTACGTGTTTTGACAAAAGTACAGGCATGACGCCGGATAAATACAAATAGACGTTTTTTCCGACTATTTTTCTGTATACACTTTTTGGCTCGTCCGCTTATATATATTCCGCAC